>JAYKAV010003321.1:2404676-2484276 GCA_035582835.1 Phoebastria nigripes | reverse complement strand
ATTTGAATATTTTTTAAATACACAAGAGAGAATTTTCCTTAAAGAGATTTTTGTATTTTTCAAATATAATGAGAAAATTTCAGGGGAAATTTGAATTTCCACCTCCCTTTTTTTGTTTCTTGGAAAGCCAGATGAACTGCATATGCTGCTTTGTTACATCTTAAAAGAAGATTTGCTGGAAGCAAGGGGGGTTTAACTGAATCTTTTCATGTTCACCTTCACTTGCTCTGATTGCTAAAACCCTTCAAATCCTTCATGAAGATTCTATTAAGACCAGACATCTTGTTTGTTTTTCCTAGCTCTGGGTTAGGAAACATCCAGGAGAGTTGACCTTTCTTGATCTCAAAATCTTCTTCAATATGCAAGCAATAAAGAAGATATTCTCTGATTTCTGACATATGCTAAAATAATACTGAATCTGTATTTTAGAATGTTACGCGATTCACTTTCTAATTTCATTCAAATGACTTTCACTAAGCATTTGAGTAAGTTTGCACAGTGTTAGAGATGTGGTTTGAAATCACAGCATTGTAACATAACAGATTGTTTGACTGACTACCTGTCATTTTAGATCAACAGAAAAGCATATTTTTGCCAGCTCCCGCGGGCATTAGAAAATGTGTGGTATCCACAAACATTGCTGCAACATCGCTGACAATTGAAGGAGTCAGGTACTGTTTCTTATCCTTCATAAAAGCTGTAACAGCGGGAATAATTCAGAAAATTCTACTAGATTTGGAAAAACGTGTCTGACTTCCTTCCGCTAGTATACCTGCCCAATAATTACCTGTTGCCTTTTTTTTTGTGTGTGTAGTGAATAAAAAAAACCCCTTGATACTATTATATAGTCTTACAGATGACTAATATTGTTGGACCCTAATTTGAAATCAAATCTCAGCTCCATTAAATGGGCATAATCTCCTTGGGTGTGGGGAGGTATTTTCTGTAACATCCTGTAGACTGAACCGTTGCAGGGCTGCAGCTGACCAGCAAAGTGCAACTACCTGTTTGCTTTGATCATATGCATGTGGCAGTTACCTGTCTGTCTACTGAGACCTCTGTTGTTTTCTTCTCTGACAGAGTATGAATCTTTTTCAGATATGTAGTAGATAGTGGATTTGTGAAGCAGTTGAATCATAACCCCCGAGTTGGCTTGGACATACTGGAGGTGGTTCCCATTTCAAAGTAAGTTTTAAAAAGGTCATTTGCTTGGTGTTTCTGGGAGTTGCTCTGACAATACTGTGTATCAGTTGATCTTTTTAAAAATAAAAGGGGGGTGGGGAGCAGCTTTGAGGCTCCATAATTCAAAGCCATTTTGTTTGCTGCTAAATAGAAAGTGGTTCAGGACATATAATTTCCTATAAGTTACGGGCATTAAGAAGGAATTGACAATGCATTGTCTGTAGTCTGAACAGTGGCTCACATGTCATCTTGTGTTTGCTGAATACAACAGCCTGATTCAGAGAAGTTTAAAAAAAATCTTCCCTTGCACAGAAATGCTTCTTCATTCTGCTAGTTCTTGGATAGCTGGATTTCTCAGTTGCCACACAGTATAATGTACCTTCCATCTACAAGCATAGAAATTGCTATTATTTATCAAAATTACAGTGTGCTTTTTTGGATTATAACAGAAGGGATCAAGAGTTTGGATTTTTTTTTTTTTTTCCCCTTGTCTTTCCGTTTTGGCAGGAGCGAAGCAAGGCAACGAGCTGGCCGAGCTGGCAGGACATCATCTGGAAAAAGCTATCGGCTATACAGCAAAGAATTCTGGGAGCAATGCATGCCTGATCACACGGTCCCAGAGATCAAGAGAACCAGTCTGACATCTGTGATCCTGACCTTGAAGTGCCTTTCTGTGCATGATGTCATAAGGTAACCTCCATGGAGYGGGCGGATTATCATTTTCTTCCTGAGTCCCAGCAGCAAGGCAGCACAGGCACCAACAGTCTATTGGCAGGAGACAGGATTAGGTCCCCAGCCAACTGTGACACTTCGATACAATCAGCTTTTCTGCTGTTCTCCTCAGTCTTTAATGCCAGATTGGATCTTGAGCTCAAGTTCAGTTTGAGGTTCTGCCAAAACTAACTCCTTATCTCCAAAATTAAATAGTTAATAGTGTTCCTTTAAAATACTGATGCTTATATCCCAATCAATTTTCGGATCATACATATGCAGAAAATATAGTTCGGCTTTGCATGTGCTATGCTGGGATCTGTCATTGTAATTCTTCAGCACGAGGCTGTATATGTAGTAACACACCTGTATACTGAAGATGCTTATGTGCACTTTGGTCAGAAATCTGTATTGGAAGGTTACACAAGTATTTTAATAAATATGAAAACTAACAAAGCTATACTGAGTCTGAACAGTGAGGGTTTTTTTTAATTTCATTTTTTACTATAGATTTCCCTATTTGGACCGCCCTGAAGAAAGGCATATTTTAGAAGCTCTCAAGGAACTTTACCAGTGTGATGCTATTGACAGGTAAAAAATAAAGGGGTGTAGTCACTATGAGAATTTAAAATCTAATGGTTTAACTGGTGTTAGTGAGTTGTTCATGTGGACTAAAGGACTTCCCCCCAGCAGTAGAATATGTTTCCTCATTAGACCAGGAAGTTAGCTCCTGGGTTTTAATATACTCTCTGTAAAATTAGGGTTAGAGCATGGCTTAGGACTTGAGAGATGCAGATTAATTTCTCCACATTGTTCTGGAGCTCCTGAGCGATCTCAGACAAATTACCTCAACTCTCTGTGCTGTAGTTCCTGATAGCAGATCCCAGACTGTTGTGACGAAGGTGCTTAGGCACTAGCTGTGAGGTCCATCCAAGAACTCAAGTCAGGAAGCAAGATCTTATCCTAAAAAAACAGGAATTCTTCTTGCAAAAAAAAAAAAAAAAAAAAAAAAATTCTTAATCTTAAGCATCTGATACACTTAAAAAGCTGGCTTTGCCTGCCATGAAGCAGGCATAAGCAAACTGGAGAAAGGTAAAACCTTCTTCTTCTAGTGACGCTTGCTTCATGTCTCCAGCACCTATCTGGGCACACACAGACTGCAGTGTTAGAACAGTCCAGAGGGAGATACTTCTTTCATGCTTGTTATCAGTATATGGTGGCTGACATGGTGTGTGCATGTTACAATTTACATTTAAACATGGTTTTGTTGAATCTGGTATTTGAATCTTTTTCCTGGGATCAGGAGAGGCCACGTGACAAGACTGGGTGAATTCCTCGTGCAGTTTCCCCTCCCTCCCAACCTGACCTGTGCTGTCATAAAAGCTGCTTCTCTTGACTGTGAAGATCTGCTGCTTCCCATAGCAGCCATGTTGTCTGTGGAAAATGTCTTCATTCGTCCAGGTAGGAAGCCCCTTATCCCAAAGCAGCCTTGGGTGGGTGGGGAATTCCGCTTGGACAGGGACATCTCAGGCAATGGTTAGGCAGCACACACTGCTTTACCTGGAGACCTTTTCTTCAGCTACCCTCTGTGGGGTTTTTTTGCTCTCAGGAGTTTTCTGTGCTAATAGTTTGTGAAGCCACAGTATCTTATAGGTGTCTCTCAAGGTTATAAAGTGGGAACTGATTCTGTATTTTGAACAATGGTAGCACAAGCCTTTACTTGAGCGTAAGGATGCTCCTGCCAGGGAGCAAGCTGGTCTCCTTAGTTGGGCTCAACACTGGTGGGAGACATAAGTATTTACCTTAAACTAATGCTTTAAATAACCCTTACGTTGCGGTGTGAGGAAGATTCCTCAAGTGCGATGCCTTATCTTCCAGAGTACATCGCAGCAGATCTGTAGGGAAGAATGGTAAGATTAGGACAAATATACAATGGCACTTTGCCCGTATGTTTTTACAACTTTCTGTGGTCTTGGAGTCAGGGCACATTGCACGCTAGGAACTGGACAACAGCTGTTCCAAAGCATTGCAAGCATTTGAATAGCAATGCTATTCAAAATAGCATGGAATTGGGTTGCATTTGTCCCAAGGCTGTGAGCTGTAAAGCAACATATGGGTGAGTAAGTGGATTGCTGAGAGGTCGTAAGGGGGAAAACTGTGTTACAGGAAGGAAAAGAAAGAGAGGAGAAAAAAAAAAAACAAACCACAAAACAAAAACAAAAAAAMCCAACAACAACCAAACAAACAAAAAACCAAAACCAAAAACAAAAAACCCCTAAAACCCACCAGAAAACCAAAATGCACCACAGCAGATGTTTTGCTGTTGGTCTAAGTACAGACAACAGGGACTGATTAATTTGTTTTTAACGAATGGGGTTGCCTCTGGATTGGCTTTTCTGTTCAATAACTGTTTAACCAAATAGACCTTTCAAGTTAACTGTGAGAAGCTCAACTTGTCACTGCCTCCAATTTCCAGTGTTTTTCTAAATGGAAAATGTAATTTTGCTGTGGTTCCAAGATAGCACCTCTCACTAGTGCTAAACTCAGTCTCCCATGTCCTCCTTCCTATCTCCTTTCCCCTCCTGTCTGCCCCCCTTTCCCCCCCAGCTGTGCTACATATAGTCTTTATATGTAGCACAGACTTTGTGGGAGACCTTTGTCCTTTCTAGTCACTCATTGGCTCTTGTCCAGTTATCTCTGTAGTCTATTAACCATGCCTGTTAGTGCAACAGCTAAAGACACTGCTGACAGTAGTGATAGCCTGGATTCTTCTCTGGGGTCTTTCCCATTCCCACAAATGTGCATTTGCTTTCCCATCCTCCATCTGGCAACACGCCCTTACTATCTGTTCAGCTAGCTAACGCACACATGTTCGTTACTCTCCAACAACCCCATACATTAGGATGCGAACACAGAGACTCCTGTCCTGAAGGCACTTGCTCATGTGCAGTATGTACACAAACAGGCCTCCTTACTTTATCGGTGTTGCTTTTAATACCCACAAACTTCTGACACTGTCTGCAGTACAGCAGCAATGCAGTGCATTGGCCTTTGCAGCCATATCCCCCTCTACTAAGGGGAATAGGTTGTGCTGGGGAAGAAATTCTTTGGGAATTTAAAACTTGAAATAACACTTTGGAAATGTTGCTTTTGCCTAATACATTCCTAGCATTTAATGAAGGTGAATTGCCACTAAACTCACAGATCACATTTTTTCTAGGCTTTTATTTATTTTAAGATCTCCATTACTATGGCACTTGAGTACTAGGACAAAAGCTGAGCTAAATAGATTAGATGGTGCTATGATGGGGTGGTTTCAACAGTCTTGTTTTTTCTCWCAGGGCAAAACTTCAGTTGATCCCTGTGGGCTGTTTGTTTAAGGTCACTGTTCCTTTATCTTCCCATGTCAGCATCTGAATTGATTGCGAGAGAGAAATATGTAGAACCTTTCTTTCTAAGAGACCAGAAGTCTTCATCTCTAGTGCTGACTGATGAGATTAATCACAGATTTAATAGCATCTATGTATTCTCATTCAGCAGTAGTGGAAGGAGGAAGAACTGTAAATGCAGCTGTGGAGGAGAGACAAATCTAAAAATAACATGAATAAAGAGCCAACACTGCCAAACACACTTTGGAGAGATACTAATAGAAAATTAAGTAGGAGTGATAAATAAAAACTACTTTGTTGAAGTGAGATGTAACTTACTTCCTTAGGTGATCCTCAGAAGCAAAAGGAGGCAGAACTTCAACACCAGGAGCTTTCCTCACAAGTGGGAGGATGCAATGACTTTGCAACCCTCTTAAATATTTTTGAACAGTGCAAAGCAAGGTATGAAATGATTCCTTACAGTAAGTGGTTTTGCATTGCTCCTAACTCCCAGCTGCTGACGGTTTTTAAATATATTGCGTATATGCACATGTATGTACTCATACCTAATTGCAGATTTATTCCTTATTGTGATCTGAAATTTCTATCAAGACACCTATTATTTAAACTAACAAAGTATCTGGCCGTGTAGGTTGCCTTCTTTGTACGACCATAACAAAAAATAGAGGCAACTTTTCTGCCTTCAGCTTACAAAGGGCTTCTTTATAATACAAGTATTTCTGTTCTCAGCAAGTCTCCTTCAGCTTGGTGCCAGAAATACTGGATCCATTGGAGAGCTTTAAAATCTGCTTTTAGTGTGGAAAAACAACTTCGGGAAATAATCAGTAAACTGAAACAGGTAAAAAATATAATTTTTATATATGATTGAGTTATATAAGTTTATATTTAAGACATGTACTGGACTACTGAGCCTTTGCCAGATGGCTGCTGCCTTTCTCCAGTAGAAACTAATCCACTTAAATATTTATTAGAGCATCCTTGCTGTAGCTTGTGTAACTAATAGGTATGATGGTGGTAACAAGCAAGAAGGAGGGTTTTCCTCCTTTCCTCATGGTTTCCGTAGGGTGAGAAACCCAGAGTTTAAAATCCATGGGATGGAGGGAGTATAGCCGCTTTTTCTTTAGGAAAGATCCTGATTCACACTGTTTTTTTTCTTTACATAGCTGCCAGACTTCCCTAAAGAGACATTTGAAGGCTCCAGAACTGAAATTCTAAGAAGATGTCTGTGTGCAGGATACTTTATCAATGTAGCGAGGAGGTAAGTAATAAAGTTTGGAGAATTGAATGGAAAAGATATCATGCATATTCTTTAAAGGTGTAGCTGCATATTGAAACAGAATAGTAAGGTTGTATATTGTTAAAAGTAGCAAAGTAGCAATTGCAGCTGAAGGTGGTCTATCTGCACAGGGCTGGAAGCCTGGTGGGTACTCTGCTTTTGACTCTCGTAACATTCCCAGGGAAGTTGCTTACATCCTTGGAATAGTAGTTTTTCTATCTGTGAAATGAACTTGCAAGCTGATGAGTAGTTTCAGATATTAAACTAAAGGGCTTGGAAATGTCCAATTACATGGCTGTCAAAGACTTCAATGCCAAACACGGTTTACTATTGTGTTGTTATATCTGCGGCGTTACTGTGGTAAATTAGACAGATATATTTTATTCCTCGTTGTTTTTTTACAGATTCGTTCTGGAAGGATCTTCCCCTGCTTTATATATTTGAGTATTTTCTTCTATGCTGCTGATGATTTGCTTAGTTAGTGTTGCTGTCTAATCACAGCAAAGTATGTTTCATTATATATAATTTTTTTTTTTTCTTCACAAACCTCTCAGATCTGCAGCCAGGACATTCTGCACAATGGACGGACATGGCAGCATAGTCTATATCCATCCTTCATCTACAGTAAGTTACCAAATTCTGTTAGTAAAGTAGCACAGGATCTATAAAAGGACTAAGAGGCAGGTCCCTGTAAACTCTTCCTCTTCTGTTTGTTTTGTGCTAACTTATGGCCAGGAGAAGGACTGTTGCAGTGTTCATTTTGAGAGTGGGGAAGAGCCTCACTTCTTCAAATTTGGTAAATGTTTGGCTTATGAAACCAGTGTGACATAGACTGAGCTTTCTCTCTGGCTCTTTGAATTTCCTGGGCAATTCTAAGCAAGTCATTATGCCTCAGTTTCCCTGTCTGAAAATTTAGGGTAATGTCAGCTTTATCTCATTCTTGTGTCTGAAGCATTGGAAGATATTCCAATGGAGGGTGCTCTAGAAATAAAAATTCTTTATCAGTTCTGAGATAATATTTTAATTTTTCAGCTATATAATCAGGAGACTCGCCTTGAGTGGATCATCTTCCATGATGTCACAGTGACATCCAAAATCTATGTCCGGACAGTGTGTCCTGTTCGCTATGAATGGGTCAAAGACTTGTTGCCCAGATTGCATCAAATTGATGCATATGAACTGAGCAGTGTGGCACGGGAAGAAGTAACGGAAGAGGAAATAACCAAGTGGAAACATAAGGAGGACCTTAAAAGGCAGTATGGTAAGCACATTACTGGTCCATATCTATGGCGTGTGTAGTTTTCTTGGTTGTTGTGGATGTGTGTGTGTGTGTATTATGTCACTGAATGCATTCTGGACTAGTAGGTGTTAATCTGGATGTGCTTAACATATTTGATGTGTAGCTCTAGTTGTTTTCTTGTCTTACTACAGCTCTGCAATCCTTATTTTCCTGCCTCAGCAGTGTGTGTAGTGGTGTTTTTCTACTGGTTCTTGCCATGCTCCCTGCTTCTAGTTTACTATAGCTGACAGGAGCAGAACTTTAACACAGAGTGGAATAAAAGCATTTTGAGTCTGACCATTGTTTAAGTTTGCGAAGGGTATCTAGCCATAGATACCCAAAATAATACTGTCCTGAGAGAGAGAAGTCCTAAGGGCTATAAGAAAAAAACAAAACAAACAAACAAAAAAACACAGAGGAAAAAGTATCCCATTTTGGTGAATGTCTCATTCTGACAATGAATTTAACACCATATGTTTAAATAAATTGTCAGTTTTAATTAAAACTGGTGCCTGCTAACTGATCTGGCTGCTTGACATTCTTTGAATTCTTCTGTCAGCAGGTTTCGTAAAGCAGCCAAGTATTCAAAGGGCCTCTTTACTCCTGAGCTGACCCTTCCAAAACATTAATTTAATATACAGTACAGGCACTGGCAATATAGATTCTCTTCAGTTTCCTTAACAATGGAAAAAATATAGACTCTTGTGGTCAGGCCAGTGTCTCTCTCTGTCCTGCATTATTTTACAAAACAACCATTTTAAATGATAAAAACATGAATTGGATTTGTTTATAAATTTGCTGGAAAGGATATTTGCATTATTGGATAACACAGAGGAGCCTCATCTATTTATCTGAAGTCCAAGGAGCTGAGGTTTGTTCTCTTTGTCCCCCTTAACTTTTTAACTTTACCAGGCAATTGTAAATTAATTTGAGATTAATATTGACCTTACAGATGATGTATTTCTGGGAGCTTCATAAAAATAGGTGACTGAATAGCTGACAAAGGCTTAATTAGTGCCCAATGGAAGGAAGGGCTGCAGCATGAGCTGAATTATTATTTGACTCCAAGACAGAATAATTACAAATATTCCAAGAGTGAATGCTGATTAAAGCTCCTTCCTTATATCAAAGAATCTGGTGCCCAGCTCCAGAGCCCTGGGAACACGCTGCAGTAGCTGCTTCATTCACACAATACTTAGGCTCTCAGAGTCTTTGAATGATTTTTTTTTTTAATTATTTTCAATTTTATTTTAAACTGAAAATATTTGCTGCTTTTCTTTCCTTCTGGGAGAAGCACTCCCAAGGTCTCAGCTCAGTGGGAAAATGTGCATTTCTAATGGTGTCTGAGCTGGAGTATTGGCTTTTCCCACTCCTTTATCTGTATGTTATCCTCCCTTTTCCCTCCTACCTCTGGAAATTTATAAAGATAGTTTATTCTAAGCTTTTTTTTTTTTCCTGCTCCCAGTGCTGTCCCTCTCCTGCCTAAACCTGAGCTTGAGATGCGTAATTTAGAGAAGAAAAGGGTGCATAGAACATAACATGCATAGTATCTGTTGCAATGAAAAGCAAGATACACATTTTGGGAGGGGATGAGCCCAGCTGCAAATATTGACATGGGAGTTAAGGCATGATTTTTTTTTTTTAATTTTTTTTTTTTTCCTCCCTGCTGTGGTACAGTYTGTCCTCTCTGGAAGCCATTCAAATGACTGACTGGGACTTGAAAAACACTTGAGATTCTGTTGGGGGTTTTTGGGTATTTTACAAATAGGAGGAATTGTAATGCTGGGTTTGTTTGTTTTTTGACACACAAGAGTGTATTTCTCTCTCTCCTCTCCCCCCAGAAGGAGTCACAGACAACTCTGCAAAGAAGATGGAGAGAAGGAATGATGATCAATCAATACTGGATGCCCGAGCTCGCTATCTTGAGAGAAAGCAGCAAAGAGCACAGGGTTTGAGTGGCCCATTGAAAGAAATGGGGTAATACTCACGGCTGCTCTACTCCCACTGTGAGGAAGGGCAGCGTGGTGCAGTTGTTCTGGGTATGTTTGCATAATGCAAAATGACTAACTGGAATGAAGGAAAACTTCTGCTTTGTGGTAAGTTTGAGTGCCAAGGCATACAAACGCAATCTTCTTTTGCTGCATGCAGCAAGGAAAAGTTACCAAGCTGAATTTTGTTGCTACATGTCACTGGCAACAATTTAGTGGCCTCAAATGTGGATGGAGACATAGTACTTACTGTGGTGCCAATTCTGTGGCATTTAGTTGACTTAGAAAGGTCTCAGCGGTCTCAGTGCCATTATCAATAAAATTTTCTTAAAGGCTTTTTTTTTAAAGGAGCGGAACTGTCACTTTTTATCCATTTTACTTTGTATGATTGTGGCTGTACAATCCTCATGCTCATACACTACTCRGGAAAGTGTGTAGGAAGTGCTCTTTTAATGATGGAACCATCAGGATCTAAAWTCAAAAGGACGTTTGCCACCTGCATTCTCTGTTGCAGACAGTGTTGTTCCTACTGTGTATTGTGCTGTACCATGTACAGTGATGGTTCTGGGTGAAGATGTCTTTGTATGCAAAGTATTTTGTAAATGTTTTCACATTCTTGCTAACTGCATAATTTTTGTCAGGGATGAATTAGCACTGTGTGTTTTCCATTTGGCAAAAAAAACCCCCAAACAACCCAGCAGTCAATCCAGTACTCAGCCAGGTTATGTCCTGCAGTCCGTCAGCAGGCYTGCTGCCTAGTGGGCCGTTTTTCTGAATTTGGTGACTGTTATTTTTAAAATGTATGGATTTTGGTCTGAAGAATGACTGTTTCAAATGCGTAGAAAGAATACACAAGGAAATACTAGCTTTTTTCCCTTGAGTCACGTATATAAAAAGCAAAGAGCTGCGATGCTTTGTCATCATAAAGTTTGTTTCCTTCTCAATAAAGAGGTAATCCTCTTTTGTCACCTTAATAATCCTAAAATGTTCCAGTGCTCCACTGTGGAGCTTGTCTTTTTTGCTATTTTTCACTTTCAGTAAGTAACATTTGGTATAAGACAATTTCCAAAACACTGGAAGAACTTACTGTCACTTTTCATGCCTCAGTTGCTTGCACTGTGTGTCACCTTCAGTTGCTTTTCAGGTAACTAGCTAACTCTGTTAAAGTGATGTTGTAAGTAAGCCTTAGCGTTTGGGGTAAAACGTTAAGCATTCCACCTCTATAGTGCACAGGCCGTAGCTGATCATAAGCTTTCACAAACCTTGGGATTCTCTTATGGGGAATATGATAATGTTGTTATTCTTCATAAAGAAGGTAGTAGGTCTGATAATTGTTCCTCTTTCTGTGATTGTACCTATTAAAATGAAAAAGCTGAGGCTGGTCTGTGTACTTGCCAAACCTAGTGAAGAAGACGTGATTCCCATCTCGAAGAGCTGGCGAGGCTGCGGCATATGCYGCCGGGTGCCACCTTGCCAGGCTGTAAGAGGCTTAACTCGAGCAACACCCTAGTTGTCAATGCAGGTGACAGGAGCGAGCAGTGATGCCTGCAGCTGCCCTGCAAGCTTCAGTCGCAGAGTTCCTAACTGCAGGAGAATTGCTGCCGCCTGCCCCTTCTCTGTGCATACAGAGCACAGAAAACGGTGGGAAGATTAATGCCTTTCTAGTTCCTAAGGGAGTGCGCAAATCAAACAATTACTGGTTGTGATCAATCTTTGTAGGAAGTGGCATGTTTACGATTCCTCTTTCGCTGGGCCCTTTATCCTGGGTTCAGATGGAAAAGGGTTTTGTTCTTTCACGCTGTTGCTCAGACTCTGCTTTTGAGAAGCCAGCACTTTTTCTTGACTAACCTATAGTCTGAATTTTGCAAAAGGCCACAAATTATTGCTGTTTACTTTGATTTATATTATATTTGCAGTGTCATAGCCACTTGCAAAAGTCAAATGACATCTGCACCACACGCTAGGTCTGAGATCAGTAGCTAAAATGCCCACTCTTGCTTGGGGCTGTATAGCTCTTGGCAGATCCTAATGCTCTTTTTTTTTTTTTTTAACCTTTCTTGGTAGCAAGAAGGGAGTTTTTTTCCCCTGTGTTCTAGGGCTGCTCAGAGGTTTTGAAATTGTGAATTTAATACAAAGCAAAAAATGGTATGAGGAAACAACCATGAGATTGCAAAATCAGGAAAGATCTAAGAAAAGCAGTGGTTAGGCCTGCCAGGGTGCCCGTGCCTTACAACACATGCAGCCTCTTGGTAAAGCGCTTGGAATGCCCCCTGTGCTGCAGTCCGGTAAAAAGAGTTAAGTTTTACCTGTTTCTAGGGGCTGGAGTTACATTGTAAGTTAATAAACATAGAAGGAAATTTGAAGTTTCCTTATGTTACTGTACTGACGAACAGTGTTACCTGGGAAGAGTCCTTTGGACCATCCCTGGAGCTTCAATACCGCSGCAGCCTTAGCTGATGTCCGTTTACATGGCGTGACCTGTGATTTACATCCAGTGGTTTTGGTGTAGGAAAGGAAGAAGGTCGGTACCAGCTCATCGTCCTTCCCTGCCTCTTTCCTTTTTTTAATGAGGATTTGTTAGTGCATAGCAAGGAAAAATACATCCTCTACCCATTAAGGTACGACTCCGTGGAGCGCAGCAGCCGGGATGGCTGCTCGAGTCGGGGGGGAACCTGGGGGCGCCGAGAGGGGGAACGGGCAGGGCTCCACCAGCGGCGCCGGGCGCTGCCGGGAATGCCCTCACGTCCCTGCCCGGGGGAAGCCCCGGGGCCCTCAGTCGCCGCGGTGCTGCCGCCGAGGGGGCCCGGGGCTGGGCCTGCCCCCGCTCCCGCGCGTCTCCACGGCAACCGCCCCTGCCCCCCCCCCCCCGGGCGAGTCACCTTGCCCGGCCGCTCTGCCCCCTGCACGTGACCCACCGGGGCGACGAGCGCGGAACGGAAGTGACGCAGCCGCACCTCGGTCGCATGATGTGGCAAAAAAAAAGGCCGGGGAGGGAGGAGTGATGAGGCTCGAAATAGTCCCTTCCGGTGGCGGATCCCTCCGCCGCTCCCATTGGTCCCGCGGTGGGTGAGACACGCCGCTCGCCCGGATCCTTCCGCCCGGCCGGCGCAGTTCAGGCCGGTCCCGGCAGGTGAGGGCAGGGCTCTTCCTTCCGCGGCGGTATCCTTCCGCCGGCGGGGGCAGCTTCCGGATCGCCGAGGTTCTACCCGCTCCCTGGCCCGTTCCGCCATTGCGGTCCCGCTTCCCCGCGCCGCCCGGACCCCGCTGAGGTGTGACTCCGGTCCGGCCTCGGACTGGAGCCCCAGCCCGCTGCCGCCGCCATGGCCCAGATCCTGCCGATTCGCTTCCAGGAGCACCTCCAGGTGGGCGCGGACGGGCCGGGGGAGTGGGTGCTGGGGTGGGCGCGCCGCTCCCTCGGGCGGAGGAGCCGCCCGGGGACAGGGCCTGGGCGAGAGGCCCTGGGCCAGTCCGCGGGCCCTCCATGAGGGCCGCGGGGCGGCCCGGGCCCCTCCGGCGGCGGGGTGGCCGCCCTCCAGCAGGCCTTGCTGGCGTCTGGCTCGGGCAGCGCCTTCCCGCCGCGCCGTGCCGCCCCGAAGGGCACCTTCCAGCGCGCCCGCTGCTGCCTCCGCGCGGGCCCGGACGTGAGGGGAAGGGCTGCGGCGCCGCGGAAGCTCCTCCGTGTCCTGGGGAGGTGGTGAGGGGCCGAGGTGCGGCCCCCGGCGCCGGGCATCCTGCCCTTGCCCGGTCCCCGCTCTGGGTGGTGGAGTGTATTTCATCCCGGTGGTGTAGGCGAGGCTGGCGCCCTGCCCACGCTAGCACCTGCTGGGCGGTGGGGCTCTGGGAGGGGAGAGTGGGGATGGTTCCTCTTCGCTTCCGAGGAGAGAGCCCGTCTCCTCCAGGGCAGTGCGAGCGGGAAATCCCGCTTCAGCAGGGGATCTGCAAGGGAGGGGGGTAAATTAATGAGGTGGCCAAGCTGTCTCCGTGTGTTTGCTTAATTTTTTTTTTTTTTTTAATGAGGTTGAGACTTCTTATAATCGTAAGGACGTATTAAATCATTTTATTGATGTTCTGACTTGTAATGTCATTTTCTGTGAAGAAAAACCACATATTGCAGTGAAATGTGAAAGCTACTGCGGGCTTCCCTGCAGTACAGCTGTGGCAGTGCAGGCACAGAAGTGCCAGGTCTACACTTTCTATCTGCTGCCTACTGGCTTCTAACAAATTCTAGGTTTAGGTATCATTAAACCATAACCACAGGCTAATAGATTATTTTCAAGTGATGGCCTTTAGTTTCTTTAACAGGGCCTTCTAAAGGCACCGGTAACAAATTCTAAAATCACTCAACCTTGCATTCCTGCAGTGATCTTCTCAAATAAGCATGCACCTTTAATGTCTCAGTGAAGCTGGAGTACAGGGAGGGTCTGGAAGCAGTAATACAGTTGTGCAATGTGTACTTCCTATCTGATAAGTCTATAGGGTGAAGTATTACGAGCCATGCTTCTCGTCCTGAGTTGCTGTAGCTGTGATGGTATTAAGCTTGGCTTCACTGCTGAGGAGTATTTTTTGAGAACTTCTATAATAAAAGTTATATCGACATACCTAGGCAGGGTCTTCTGGCTTCTAGCAACCTGTCTGTAGCCCTGCTTCCCTGAGATGTCAGTGTCTGTGTGTGGTTTGTGCTTAGTTAACTGGGACTGTGGTGGGCACTAACATAGTGATGGATTTGCGTGATTTGTAGTGACTTCTTTCTAACCCAAATGGAAAGAATTTAATTTCTAGACACCTTGTTAAAAGAACAATTGCAAAATACTTATTTTGCTGTGTAAATTACCACTGTCCATAGCGTTATTTTTAGATTAAAAAATGCTGCCATGATTGGTTTTTATCTAGCTAGTTAACTGTTGGGCATTGGATAATTTTACTTCAATATCAATGTAAAACCAGGCCAGAATTCATAGCTTAGGTGTAGCCCTGGACTCTTCTTTAGTGAGCAGYGCTGACAGGAGAATCTCATGAGTTGACCAGAGCTTCAGCTCTGAGCAAGTTGTCTCTCATGGTAGTGGCATAGCCTAGAACTGGGTGTTGAGAAGGTTCTGTATACTCAGGTGAAACTCGTCCCTCTGGGTAGCCCAGCTCTAATAAAGTATTGTGGAAATGCATCTATGATACATTATTTAAGATACAAACCTTGCATGTGACCCACTACCAGGTCTCTAATGACATGAATACTGTTATGTAAGGAAACTTATCAGCTTCACTCCAGAAGTGCTGATAGGTTTCAGGCCAGCACCATTGTGGAACATGACTGTTCTGACTAAAGACTGATTTATCTGTTTGTTTGTAATTTTTTTCCCTGTTCCTATTTAATGTAGAGCACTGGCTTAACCAGTATATTTTACAACTGTATATATGAGCTGGTGTATTGTAAGACTCTGTGTCCAGCCTTCTGAGCCTACATGCACGTGGCTCTTGCCTATAACGCTTCAGTTTGCTGTACCTACTGAACTTCCTCATTTTATTTCATTGAAARAATTCAGAGGAACTTGAATTCTCGGAGGTACTGTTTTCATGCTGAAACTTCTGATTTGCTGTTGGAGTAAATTTTGAGAGCAGAAACATTGATTTTTGCCTCATTTTTGCTATCCAGAACTGCTTTAGTATATTCCAGGCTGTTCACAGGAGGTTCCTCATGGACTCAATAATACAATTTCTTGAACTGTGCCTGACCTACATCATCTGGGAAACTTGTCATACAGGTGTTGTGCAATGCTTGCAAGTTTGCAGTTGATGCTTAACGAAAGACAAAGACAAGGGTACCCAGCTGCAGCCCTGTTTGTAAAAAGGCAGGTGATGGGTATGAATGGGAAAGTTCTTGCGAGGCTTTTATTGAAAGTTGCTTTTAATTAATCTAAAAGGCTGGCAATCAGCGCTACGTGTAGTGAGATACTAGTTCTCCATGGGTCCACTGCTGCAGGTCAGAAAATGGTTAAGTAACTGTCCATACAAAGCTTGTCCTGATTTTCAGCTTCAAACMAGTTGCATTCCGTATTACACTACTCAAGGCATGCTGGCATTATCTGTCGTTGTCAGCATCTTGGCTAGGTGATACGGGAATGAAGAATTAAAGGCTCCAGAAGCCCTGCACTGTTGTGCTCGTGAATGTCTTGTCTCTTTGGTACGCAGTACAGCATGCTTTGTACCCACAATTTGAGCTAGAGATCTAGTCTGGGCAAGTAAGATGTGGCAAGTAGTTAGCTTACTAGGGCTAAGTAAGCTTTCTGGATATTTACTAAGTGAAGTCTAAAAACAAAATGTGTAGTCAGGCTTCAGGTCTTGTTTGTTTGAGTCCCATTACATACCTCTGAAATCTCAGTAGTCGCAAATACGCGGGTTGTTATCTGTGTATTGTCTATTGTAGATGGCTGCCTTGCCACAAAAGCACATCAACAACACACTGTGGAAAAACTTTTTCCTTGGGAGTTTCCAAGGAGGAACTTCATTCCTGTGCTATCAAAACTTCTGGACTCTTGTTATAAAACTTTATAGTGCTACTTTTTTTTTTTTTAAGTAGAAATGAGGAAACAGTCCAATGGGCATGTAGTGGGAGATCAGAGTTCAGTATGTCGAATGATTGCAAATCTGGCTGCTCGTATCCAGGTTTTAGGGATTCCATAAGTTGGTGCCTCTGTGTACTTGAGGGTGAAAGTAAAACAACTGCTTACTGTGGTAGGTGCATAGAGCTTTTCTAAGATKACATGTTCCTGATGAATGAGAAGGAACCAGACAAGTTAGCAGGTGCTGAACTGTGATTGCSATTTAATTTAGCCACACTACCCTGAAGTATATAAAAATTGAACTTGGACCAGGTACACCGCTGTACTGGTGTGACTTAAGGCATTAATAAATACTCTTCTGAACCTAAATATATTAAAAAAAAATTTGAATTATTCTGTAGACTTGTTTAGACAGTACAGAAAACTGTCAGCTCATGCTGTGTGCTTGATGCTGAGACAGAACTACTCTTTTAAACTAGGAAAAGGGTTCTTGTATCTATTGGTCATTGATGGAGCAAACCTGAATGGCGGCTAGGCTGTTCTAGTGTGGTAGTACTTGGATGGCTCTCAGAATCATAGCTAGCTACGCCAAAGAGCTAACTGAATAAAACTGGACAGCCGAGGCATCGTATAATAAAACTTATCAATTTACTACTTCACTCTAAGAATGACAAACAACAAAATGCTTCCATGTATTGTGCTGGCAGTGAGACAGTGTAATATATCCTAAAACACTAAATCTCTGCTGTAACAGCATTAATTTGAAGTTAAGTCTTTTGTTGGTATTTTAAGTCAGGAATTAGACAGGATTGCTGTGCCTAACGCTGTTTTGGTGGAGGTCTTGCCCCCTGCTTCTTAGTGGATCTGAATTCCTAAAACCAGTGAGTTTGGAGTATTCTTACAGAGGGAAAATCTGTAACAAAGAATGCTGTGAAGAATCAAAGTGTCTTGAGGAGAGTGTGTGCGTGTCAGCTAATTGGATCGGAACAATTACTTAAGCAGTTTATAAGCTATTCCTCTTGGCATGTCCCTCACAGCAGGTACTGAAGTCAACAGGCCTGCTTGTCTTGGTGGCACTACTCATTAGGACTTTGTGCTGGGACTGTGGTGACTTAACCATGGCTAAGTAATGGCAGCCAGTGGTTCTGAACTCAAGTTTCAGCAGGTACAGTCTCAGCTGTGGCTTGTAACTGAAATAGTCACACAGCATGCCTGTGGCTGCTGAGACCGGATGGCTACCTCAGCCTGTTGAGGGTGAGGCAGAAAATAGGAAGGATATAGAAATAGAAGAGCTCTTGAATATTATAGAGGTGTCTTATCTGTTGAAAACATAATTTCCTAGCCTGTCACAAACTGTAACTCTTACCTTGCACTGGTAAACATGAAGTACTTTGGAGCCATTGACTGGCTGTGGGACTCCTGTGTTGCAGAACTGCAGTTAGTAACTCTAACAGATTGCACGGATATAAGTCTTTCGTGCGACTTAAGTTTGCTTTGCTAATTTTCATGTATGGAACTAAATGAGTGGCTGAAATGTAGCCTGTGTCTACCTTGTTCAGTCAAAGCCTAGTGAAGCATGGCCTTGCAATAGAGCTAATGTGACTCACTGCACATCAAGTTGCTCCATGCTTCTCAAAAGACTGGGAATGTTTCGGTTAACTGGCATTTCCCAGCTACGTGATTTCTAGCTGCATGTAGATAAGGAGTCTCCGGGCAGAGACTAAGCAGCTGCTTGTGGCTACAAGAACAGTGGTTATATCCTGTTGAGTGTGAGAGTCGAGGTGAAATGCGTACTCAGCAGTTCCGCGCCCTTCCTTGTAGGCAAGGAGAAATTATTTGACAGCTAAGCAAACTGTCACAAGAAAGCGAATGTTCCAGGAAGGGGTCAACAAAGAGGCTCTTGTCAGCAGTTTTACTATTCAGTTTGATGTCAAACATGGATGTAATGTGACAACTTCTCTGGGTAAGTTACCAAGAATGTACTTGAATTATCTTCCAGTGAAAAAATAATTTTACTAATCACTTTCACTTACCATGTTGTAATGATTCACCTCTCAACACTGTTCAGCTAAATGTCTTCATAGAATTTGATGGTTTAGTACAGCCTGCAATTGACTGAAGTATCCAACCTCGAGTTAGATGAGTCCTTCAAGGCAACATCTCTGCTGAACGGAAGAGTTGCTGCTGTCTCTGGCAACCTGTTTCATGGTTCCACTCTAATGGAGCAGCTACTTCACAGAACACTTTCTTCTCAACATGCTTTCAGGAGACTGGTATAACTGAACTTTCCAACAAATGTTGGTGTAAAATAGCTTGAACTGTAAATCAGTTGTCCAGGCACAGCTAGCAAGTTCTGCTTTTGTATCTGCTTGAAAGCCAAGGAAGTGTTTTTCATAGTATAATGTAGGAGTATCTTTCGATTCCTTCTTTTTTTCCACAATCTTTTAAACTTGTTTGTGAATCAGTGAAAGGTAGTGGACCTAAATAAGTGCAATATTAAACGTTTGTGTGTTTTTTTTCCTCTGTGGTAAGAGGAGAAGGGGTAGAAAATCTGCCGTAAACCCCTGTACTCTTTTAGTTGTAGTGCAAACTCAGGAGTTTGTACATGGAATAGTATTGAAATTTTCATAATAAAATCCTCCAAAGAAATACCTCCTGTCATGTTTCCTAATAGTAATCTTAGTCTCTGTTTACTTTGCTTAGCTTTGTAAACACTCCTGCCTCACTCACCTGAACTTTAGCCTGTTTGGGGAAGGAAATAACCTATAGTACAGGGAACGATCTATATACTCAAGAGTTCTGTGCATCAGATCTGAGTGCAGCCAGGAAAAGTTACCATTAGCCTTACCAGTTGAGCAAAGCAAGTGCCACTCTTGGCTGGTGACGCTCTTGTGTAATCAGGCACAGAGATTGTCATGGGTAGAGTCAACTTCCTGCCTCGGTGCTTGAAGCAGACTTGGTTTGTGCATTTGGATCTGTTGAGATTAAAAGATGAAATGTTAGCAGAAAGAGCTTGTGTACTTAAAGACCTCACTAATGGTTGCACCTCCATCAGAAGGCTTCTCCAAGCTTTCTTCAGAGCTCCAGTGCCAATCTAAATCTTTTCAAAGAAATATCTAGCCTTTGGAAATGGTCTTAAGTTTAAAAAGGACCACGTTTTCCCTTACCAACTAGGGTTGGATACCTCAGATGTGACACCTAGCAGATGGCAGTTTGATCATGATTAAGATAAATCTGTATTGCAATAGCTAAGCAAATTTGATTCAGTGGTTAAGTCCAGACCTCCCTAAGAGGTCTGCCATCTGCTGGGACTTGCTTCTTCGATTTGTTCTGTTAACGGTGTCCGTTTGAGTATAGTGCTGTGAGTGACTGCCAGCCAGAGTACTTGGCACTCTGAAACTACCCTCCTCTACCAAATGAACAAGGAAATTGAGTGCTTGATAAATGATTTTGCACTTGTTAAGCTTGCAGCCCTAGCAAAAGGAAATGCCACATCCTAGTAAGTCTCTCCAGCTCTACTAGGTGAAACTCTTACATCTTCAAACCTTCTCTGCCTGCAGGGGTGTGGCCAGGTTGCATATGGCCCTGTCTAGCTGATGTACAAATATCGGAGTCTCAGGCCTAGAGAACACTACCCAAATAAAGGTGTGAAAGGGAGAACTGAACTGAAATCTGAAATCTTCTGAGCGAATCCATGTTGCTGAAGAATGTGTGGTCAGGTTTTGTGATGCAGGACCTCAAACACTGACTTAAATCTGAGTAACAGAGTTCTGACCTGTCAAGGAGGTAGAGTTTGTGGTTTGTTTGGGTGGTTTTTTGTGGTTGTTTTTTTTTTTTTTTTGGGGGGGGGGTGGGTGGTGTTTGTTTGGTTTTGTTTTGGTTTTTTTTAAATAGCTGTAGCATTAAGACTAAATCTTGGGAGAGCTGATAAAACACTTGTCTTTCACCTGAAAGTTTCCTGGCTTTATTGTCAGGTGGATGGATGTAAAGGGAGCTGCCTTTGAATGAAACTGTTCACTGTGTTAAGTTGCAGGAAGTGTAGGTATTCTGCCTTGGAAGAAGGGCTTCAGCTAGTCAGTCATAGTAACTAGCTTGATGCCTGGCTTCAGGAATTACATTTAAATCTGTTCTGCTTCTAGTCTTATCTCTCTTAAAGTCTTTTGAAGAAGAAAAGCTGGGTAGACCTTAAATTTACCAAAATACCAGTGTTAACTCTCTGTAAACCAGTTGTGAAATGAGCCTTTAAACATTAAAGAGCCTGAACATGTTTTTGGTATTGTTCGAACCCAACTGAAGAGCTTCAAATGGTGAAGTCACCTCTTGAAAGAGCGAGGTAACTTCAATGAAATAGTGTCCTTTAGGACAAAGGACTTAAATGCAGAGTGACCACAGAACCATACACAAAGGCTGGATCATCTTCTAGAAATTCTCTCCTTCAGCAGATCCAAGGAGCTAGAACTGACTTGCTTTTGAGTTTCAACCTTAAACTGTACCAAGATCTGGCTGTCTTGATTCACTGGGCGATATAGATCATCCATTGAAGTCCCTTTTGTGAAGCTTGTTCTGTTAACTTGGTGTACTGTAACTTAGATGTTACTTGTTCCTTGCGTGTGCTGTCTGAAAGCTTGGGCAAGGGGGAAGTATAGTAAAACACTCTTTATCAGAAGCTGCAAGTAGGCAGAAACAGTGGCTGAGGCGTGGTCATCTCAGAGCTCGTACAGAGCACAGCTGATAAGAGCTTAGTGTTTTTCTTCAAACTAGTACAATAATACTAAAATGGCTTTGAAGGTCTAGCCCTTCTTGGGAGACCTTGGGCTTGAAGTTCAAACATTCTCCCAGAAAAAAAAATACCTGAAGTATTAGAAGTGATAATTCCTCTAACAGTAGAAAACTGATCTTGAGTTTTTAAGGTATATCTACCCACAAGCCGGCTATCTGTACGTGAGGTGGACTAACCATTCTGCATTTCCACTGTTAAAAATGGAATAAACTTTGTTTCACTACTGATGTCCAAATACACTAGCCTGTTTCACACTTGTGTTTGCAGTGGTATTAACTAAACTGTGTTTTGTTGCAAGGTGTACTAGAAACATAATTTAAAGGTATGCATTTAAAAGTTTACAGAAGCAGACTGTGGCTCAGCAGAAAAGGAGGTGGTTTATTGATATCTTCTGTGTTAAGTATGGCTATRGATGAGCCATTTCTGATTTCAATAGTGTCCATCTCATATGTGTTAGTTCTGCCTCCTGGGTGGTATACAGCCTTGCTGCTAGACAGGACTAAGCTAATTGCTAGACAGGTAGCTTTTTTTAACTCTACAAGGATAAAGATAAAGCTCAGATGCCTCACATGTGATGTTAAGCTTGAAGCAGTGATAGCTGCCAAGCTCAATGGAATAAGTTAGGGCTCTGGAAGCAAAGCTGCTGGGAATGAGTGCTGAAGCTGCAACTCTAGCACAGCTGCCAGGAGCAGGCATGTTCGATGTGCCTTAAACCATATGGGAGGGGTTCAAAAGTTGAGTTCTCAAAACAGTGTGTTGTAAATGGACCTTTAAGACAAAGTACCAAGTGCTTGAATGCTGCAGGGCTTCTTCAGGAAGCCTGATGGGCTTAATTGAAGATGGGCAAGAATTTGTGTGCCGTGCCATTTTTGGGTAGCATGGTTGTATTGTCTCAAAAAGATAACGTGAAGCCTAGCATCTCTTGCGACTTTCACAAAAGCTGTTCATGGCTGTACCAAGGTAGTAACTTAATGCTAAACCTTTTTTCTCTTCCAGCTCCAAAATCTGGGCATCAACCCAGCAAACATTGGGTTCAGCACTCTGACAATGGAGTCTGACAAATTCATCTGCATAAGAGAGAAAGTAGGAGAACAGGCTCAAGTGGTGATCATTGACATGAATGACCCCAGCAACCCTATTCGAAGACCAATTTCAGCTGATAGTGCTATCATGAACCCTGCCAGTAAAGTCATTGCATTGAAAGGTATGGAAGTCCTGATAAATGTTTGAAGTGGATRGAGAGCTTTCTGTAAGACTAGTTTATGACTGACTTAATTCTCTCACACAATTTTCCACAGCTTAATGGGAGCTTAAGTTTAATGCATTTTTCAGTTCTTCTGAAGGTAGCTGGGCAGTAAGTTTCAGTTAAGGCTTCCTGCTATTTGCTGATCATTAGGATGAGGTTTTTGCTTCAGTCGAATGCTTACAGCTTCTGAGCAGGGAGAGCTGGAAGGCAAGTTCAGGCTTTAAGATACTTTTGGAGTCTCCAGTCTGGAATCATGTTAGAGGGAAGTGAGACCTGATATCCTAAGTGCATAAGGTCTGTTAACTAAGCCTCCCTTTACAGAGAGGAAAACTAAGACTAGGGAGGAGGGGAAATACTCCTGAAGGCCTTAGTCTGTCCTTGCTGGAAGAGGCCAGTGCACCAATTTGTGCATATTTATTCTATCAGTCAGTGATAAGAMAAGTAAAACTATGCAGGGAAGACTTGTGTAGTGAATAAAGCACAAGGTCAGCTAACTTGGTATCTCTGGTGATACAGAGAGCAAGCATTCCTCTGGAGTCTCCAGAAATGTTCGTCTCTTTCCCCAAGAGGCCCAAGAAGCTCAAATACTGTCACTCTAGAAATTCATATATTGCTAGTGGAAAGATTTATATGTATTCAATGTTATTTAAGTTTGACTTTAATACTGTGCTACTGTTTTGTCACAACTTTAACGCTTTCTTGTGTGTGCAGATGGTGAGTTATTTGAATTGACTGTACTAGTTCCTGTCCTGTCTTATGAAAAGAAAAAGCAGAATCAAATGGCTCAGATCCATGGTGCACATGGCTGAACAGTGGTGTTTAAGCAACTGAAAGCCTAAAATTCAGATGTTTTCCATGCTCTCCCAAACAAGGGAATCCTTAAGATTCAGAAAATTAATCCACTCAAAAACTCTGAAGTTCTTAAACTATCACGATCTTGGTTTTAAAGCTTTTTATAAACAGGACTGACCCTTCAACTTAAGTCTAGGTTTTGCCTCTTAATATGCCTTGCATAGCCTGTAGGATACATGCTACCTGAATGTCATCTCCCTTGACTCTAAAGCTCCAACTGCACTAGATATGGAAATAAATTGCTAGTCTGTAGCCTGAGTGACACTGTATTAGACAGTCTTCTCTAAGCTCTGGAGAAACTCCTGACTCTGCATCTTATGTCAATAGCTGAACTAATGGTGGCTTCTAACTAAGCTAATCCTTGGTGAGTGAAGGCACTTGCCCATATGGCACTGTGACTTTAGTAAGCTGAGTTACAGTTAGTAGCTGTAGCAGATATTCTGACCTGCACCTAGTTTCACATGATCTTTAATATCCTCTTGGGCTACACTAGCATGTGCTTAAAGAGCTGTCTCCTAAAACTAGTAGAAGTTGGTCAGAACCTTCCTTATCTTCTCAACAGGAAGAAATAATTTCTTATATGCCACTGTGTTGTCAAAACTGGTAGAAATGACTGCAGGTGGCTGTTCAGGATGTATGCAACATTCTGCGTAATTAGGAGAACTTTTCCTCTTACCTTCTAGAGCTTGTGTTGGTCACTAGATTCCTTTCCTTGCACAGTTTCTGTTAGTCTGGTTTGCAGCCAGTAGCTGTGTATCCCATTAGCGCAACCTAAGGGTTTTGGTTAATGAGTCTGAATTACGAAAGCCCTCTGCCAACTTGACCGTTCTGTGTTGTGCTTTTTTTATACTTAAAACAGATGTGGACATAGTTTTTAATAACACTGGCATAGCTCTCCTCACAACTTTCAAGAGACTCAGCATTATTGTAACCTAGTTTTGATGTACGTGAAGTATCATACAACTTGTTTGTGTAGCTGAAGCTCTTGTCTCCTACCAAGTTGTTTTCCACATCTGTTTGATTGCTCAGTAGTGGCAAATTGGTAAAATTAGCCCTAGGAGTGTGGTCTCGTTAAAAGTAATAGCTGATCACTGAAGATACTGCCAGTATACAAGAGCATTTTCTTAAAGGAAGTTATGAGGGTTTAATACCGTAGCGCAGCTCTTCTCCTTTTAACCAGTGCTTGAAGTAACAAGTGGAAACTACAACCTGGCTAACAACGTTGTGTTTTCTAGCTGGAAAAACGCTTCAAATATTTAACATTGAAATGAAGAGTAAAATGAAGGCTCATACAATGACAGATGATGTTACCTTCTGGAAGTGGATCTCTCTGAATACTGTTGCCCTTGTAACGGATAATGCAGTCTACCATTGGAGTATGGAGGGGGAGTCCCAGCCTGTGAAAATGTTTGATCGCCATTCTAGTCTTGCTGGCTGCCAGATCATCAACTACCGTACTGATGCTAAGCAGAAATGGCTACTGCTAACTGGCATATCTGCACAGGTACTTTACCCCTAGGGAGGCCTGCCATGGAAGACCCAGAGCTTTCCTTTTTCCTTCTTCTATAGGAGCAGAACTGATATGCTTGTTTTCTTTCCTAAAACATTGTTGGGAATGTAAATGCTTGTCTTRATCTTCAAATAACAAACTTAAGTGTAACCGAACATCTTACAGTAATGGTATAAACACTAGTACRAGGTTAAGAGTCTTAAGTGATGCCTTTGTAAGAGAAAGCATGGCATGGTACTTCAGCTTGATATGACAGCATTTTTACAAACACTAACTTAACAGGCACTTGGCCAGTAATTTCATTTATTCCTGACTCTTGTTCTGTCTTGTCTAGCAAAATCGTGTTGTGGGAGCAATGCAGCTATATTCTGTAGATAGAAAAGTGTCACAACCAATTGAGGGACATGCAGCTAGCTTTGCGCAGTTCAAGATGGAAGGAAATGCTGAAGAATCCACTCTCTTTTGTTTTGCAGTAAGAGGGCAAGCTGGGGGTAAGGTAAGACTTGGTTCTAAATATGCTGTAATCTTTAATGACTCACCCCAGTTATCTGCTTCCAGGAAAACAAGTGGTTTAATGCACAAATTTGCCTTTAGGAAAAAAGTGAAGGACTATGTGTCAGTCTGGATGCTATATATCTAATGTATATGAAAACTGGTGCATACAGAGCTTCACAGCACGGACTACCTGATGTGGCAGGAATCTGTTTCGAGTCATGAAGTGAGGTGGCATGTCATGACCAGCCTAATTAGCCGCTTGAAACGCATGACTCTCAGCTTCACAGGCTAAGCTTAGGGAAAAGCTGTTGTAATCTTTCTTTGATGCTGATCCCCAGTATCAGGCTTAACTTATTTCCAAATTATTGGATGAAAAAAATTAAACACTAGTGTTACAAGGCTAACTAGTGGTCTAATACTAACACTGGAATTACRTGAGATACTTTGTGACAGCTAAAACAAAGTAAAACCAAAGCTAGATTCAGAGAAACATCTTCAGAACTGTCTCTGTAGAGTGTTAACCAAGTTGAAAGAGTGCATATAAAGTGACTTAACTGAATCCTTAAACTTCTAAGTAGCTAGGGGTAACTGAATATCATGCTTAACTGTTTCCCTGGTCTATGGTACATGAATACAGTATGCCATACCTTTGGCCAGTGAAAATATTTAGGAAGACTGACTTAGTTTATCTTTGCATAAGCTTGGGGTTCAGGCTCAGCAGCAAAAGAATTGCTGTATCTTCATTGTYGAATCTATTGTTACATAAATAAAGTACAAGAACTAACAGACTAATCTTATCTATTGCACAGTTGCATATCATTGAAGTTGGCACACCACCTACTGGGAATCAGCCATTTCCAAAGAAAGCAGTGGATGTCTTCTTTCCTCCTGAAGCACAAAATGACTTTCCTGTTGCCATGCAGGTATGACAGCTGSAAACAAGAGCACAAGAACAAGTCTGTAGCTTCTCGGTGGATGTGACACTAACAGGGCACTGGAAGCCGGGTGGTCAATATATTGACGTGAGGCTTGGCACTAAACTGGTGTGATTTCTGCTCCTGCTTCAGCAGTGTTAAAGTAAAGGTGGAGACTGAAGCAGCACTCAAAGGCAGCATGTTCTTATTTATGGAAGAAATATCCATGTATATTTAACTGTCTTTCAAGCTCTTAAAACATCATTCTCCTCTGATAGTACTCAAGTATTAGGTATAAATATAACAGCACTTCTAGTTGTCCTGAAATAGCACAGCTATCTGCTGATTCTTAAAAGCACTTACTCATTTTATCCAATACCAAATTTGATTAATCTATTCCTGTTTTGCAGATCAGTGACAAGCATGATGTGGTGTTTCTCATAACAAAATATGGCTATATCCACTTGTATGACCTGGAAACTGGCACCTGTATCTACATGAACAGAATCAGTGGAGAGACCATATTTGTTACTGCACAGCATGAAGCAACAGCTGGAATTATTGGAGTAAACAGAAAGGGACAAGTAAGGAAGCTTGGCCTGGAAGCCACTTGTTTAGCTAATCCCRCTGGCCCTTAATGATGCACTGTAGTGTTCATATCAATGTCTAAAAGTTTCCAAAAATTAAAAACACAGAATAATAGAATGAGGAATATGGTAGTATCAGATAGCTGAACAGGAGTGCAGCTTGTCTGACTTCTGGTTTCTTCTACAGCTACAGTTCTGGTTGCATAACTTTTGCTACTGTATCTCCATACACATCTAACTTAACTAGTTTAAACCAGTCTACTAACACTGTACAGCTATGCCTTTGGACTGAATTGATTTCAAATGTTGTTGCTTGTTGAGCATGGGTAATACAGAGCAGAAGACTTGTTCCTAGTTTATCSTCTAGGATTGGTTACTTAAGACACTGAGTACAGGTTGTAGAAAGATAGTACTTATATCCCTGTATTTCTGACCTCTGTAAATACCTCAGTTTAAACTGACTGTTAATCATCATCATCTGCCTTGATGCAGTAATTGGATGGTAGAGGTTCTTTCTAACCAGAAGTCTGTTTTTTAAATAAAATGACAAGACTCTGCAGTTATCAAGGGAGGAAAAAACTTCCCATGTATGCCATAGCTTTCCTTCTAGAGGTTAGCTTAGCCCTTGGCTCACTTCTTATATTTGGACTAACTGGAAGTTTTCCTTGATTATTTATGCAGGTGCTCTCAGTGTGTGTGGAAGAAGAGAATATTATTCCCTATATCACAAATGTGCTGCAGAATCCTGACCTAGCTTTACGAATGGCTGTCCGCAACAACCTGGCAGGTGCTGAGGAACTCTTTGCCAGAAAATTCAATGCACTGTTTGCACAAGGGAACTATTCGGAGGCAGCAAAAGTGGCAGCTAATGCCCCAAAGGTAATAGACTGATATTCAGAACAGTACTGAACTCTACTGGCTTAAGCTTCTTGCTTCAGGAAAGCTCATTGAATTTCATAAGAGGCAAGACCAGAATCTTGTTACTGCTCCTGTCCTTAATGTAGTACTTAACATACCTGTGAAGAACYTGTACGCAATGTGCTGAGAGTACTGATGGTATGCTGGAAGGTCTTAAAGCTTGTATGAAGCCCACAGAGGGGGAGAGGAATAAATGAGGAAGTAATGGCTATGAGGCTTAATGTTTCTGGTACTTATCTTTACTTCTCCAATGATTAAAAAAGTCTCTATGAAAAGACAGCCTCTAGCTGAGGCTGTACCTGGAAACAGGATAAAAAGGACAGGCTAAGACACTAAATTCGGATGAGAGGAACTTGCTTGCAAGGACAAGGGTGTCTTAATTCTGTAGGACAGTCCTCTGAACTTATATCTGCATTGCTACTGAAGCAAGTCTAATAGGCTACTATTGCACATCTGTCAAAACACCTCAAAGGCAATGTCTGAGGTGATGTTCAACTATACTGCTTCTGACTTATTCTGGGCTGGCAAAACATAATGTTGCTGTTGCAAGCATTTCTAACTTCAGCTTTTTGGAGAAACTCTTGCCAAGCCATAATAGCAGAACAGAAAACTAAAGTGCATCTCTATTTCTGGCAGGGAATCCTGCGTACTCCAGACACCATACGCCGGTTCCAGAGTGTTCCAGCTCAGCCGGGACAGACTTCCCCTTTACTCCAATACTTTGGCATTCTGCTTGACCAAGGGCAGCTGAATAAGTACGAGTCACTGGAACTCTGCAGACCAGTGCTTCAGCAGGGACGCAAACAACTCTTGGAAAAATGGTTAAAAGAAGATAAGGTACATTTGGGGTAGATACGTTTAGAGCCCTGGACGGGGAGGGACATRACTGCTTGACAGCCTCCCCCTCTCCCCGGAAAACTCAACTGGGCAACTCATCGATGCGCTAGTGTGATCAAACAGTTGAGCAATAGGTGTTTGCTCTACCTGTAACTATGACCCATATTACTGCGAGAGAATTGATCAAATACTCTAAGAGCTTCACTCATTCTACTTAAAATTCCAGCAGGCTGAACTTAGTATGGAAAGCTTCTGAGCTGCTGCTGTTCTTTCCCAAACCACTTCAGGCTTCTTTGGATACTGACTTGCATATACTTTGAGCTGTGGTTAAATTTCTGTAATTAGCTGAAGAAACATGCTGATACAATGTATCACCTAATTCTTTTTAGCTCTACAAATGCATTTCTGACTCCTGCAGAACAGCATGAGGAACAGAGCCCACTAGATCACTGCTGAAAGGATCAGATAATGCTATCAAGCTGGGCCTTAAATTTTTTTTTTTTTTTTTTAAAGAGAAGTCCAAAAGGAAGACAAATGAGGAAGAAGGTGGTTTTTTTTTTTTTTTTTTTTAAAGAGAAGTCCAAAAGGAAGACAAATGAGGAAGAAGGTGGTAATGCATTTCAGCATGGCACAGTCAGGGTGGACTGACTGTATTTATATCTTTAAACAGCTGGAGTGCTCAGAGGAGCTGGGAGACCTTGTGAAATCTGTAGATCCTACGCTAGCACTTAGTGTCTATCTGAGAGCCAACGTTCCAAACAAAGTCATCCAGTGTTTTGCTGAAACAGGACAAGTCCAGAAGATTGTTTTGTATGCCAAGAAGGTGAGAGGAAATTAAATTGCCGTATCTGTCCTGTATTTAAGAATGACTAGCGTATGTTCCAAAGTAGCTAAAAGTAATTGTGGTGGAATCTGAGAGCCTGTGTAGTACCTACTTTGGCCTAAGGTTTTGTAATGAATAATTACTGCTAGACTTCATACATGTATCCTTTCATCCTTCCCTATGTAGCCTCTTCCAGATGAGGAAATCCTGACTGGGTTGTGTAAGCTACTGACAGTAGCTTTTACTGAGCTCTGGATTTAACAAGGTGTGTGCTTTTGCTGAGTTATTACTTTTCGTTATCTCTTCAGGTTGGATATACTCCAGACTGGATTTTTTTGCTGAGGAATGTAATGAGAATCAGCCCTGATCAAGGACAGCAGTTTGCACAAATGCTTGTTCAAGATGAAGAGCCTCTTGCAGACATAACACAAGTAAATAATTTTATTGCTATGAAATGTTAACTTCAAGGCCTTAAATTGGTAAGAGAAGCCATACTCTTAGCATCAGAGAAAGATTTACTTTACCAGGACAATGCTGTTTCTTGCCTAGTTTTAGGAACACTAAATGACAGCTTAGTGCAGTGCCAGAATAAACAGTTTAGCTTTGGAAGCTGCACATGATGTTACTTTTTTTTTTTTAAATATGCTTCCAGTTTCTAATCAAAAACCTAAATTTTTTTTCAGATTGTGGATGTCTTTATGGAGTATAACTTAATTCAGCAATGTACAGCCTTCTTGCTGGATGCACTGAAGAATAATCGTCCCTCAGAAGGTCCCCTGCAAACACGTTTACTTGAGATGAACCTCATGCATGCACCACAGGTATGCTTTCAGAGTTATATTGGATCGGGCTTGTCTGTAGCTAGACTAGCCACTACATTGTGGTCCATATTAAATGCTAGTGATAGTGTTTAGGAACTAAATGAAACTTTTCAATATTCCTTCTAGGTTGCAGATGCTATCCTGGGAAACCAAATGTTTACTCATTATGACCGGGCTCATATAGCTCAGCTGTGTGAGAAAGCTGGCTTGCTACAGAGAGCACTTGAACACTTCACAGACTTGTATGACATCAAGCGTGCAGTAGTTCACACTCATCTTCTCAATCCTGAGGTATGAGCTCAAATATCCTGAATCTAGCAAAAGCCAGGCAATTAATAATTGCTTTCAACATTTGAGTTCAGAGTGTAGAGTGTTCTGCTTGGGTCTAAAATGGCTTATGTGTCTTTGCAGTGGTTAGTGAATTATTTTGGTTCCTTATCGGTAGAAGATTCTCTGGAGTGTCTGCGTGCTATGTTGTCTGCTAACATTCGTCAGAACCTGCAGATCTGTGTCCAGGTAGCTTCAAAATACCATGAACAACTGTCAACACAGTCACTTATTGAGCTGTTTGAGTCTTTCAAGAGCTTTGAAGGTAAGTTCATGCTCTTGCCTCTAGCAAAAGGAGCTAGTGCTCACCTCATCATACGTTGTATATGAAGGACTGTCTATCTGCTGAAATCTAGAAAGCCATATTGAGCTGAAGTACCTAGGCGTCAAAGCTGTCTTGAAACCTAAACCTTAAAGTTCCCCTGTTAAGGGGGGCACCAACATTCAGTGTTGCGTATTTTGGTTTTCTGAAATGCTTGGAGCTGTAGACAACCTGAAAAGTTAACTGAAGAAGCTGCTGGCCTTTTTCCTTTGTCCAAAACTGAGAGCAGCCCTGTGGAGAAGGACTTAGGGGTACTGGTGGATGAAAAGCTGGGCGTGAGCCGGCAATGTGCGCTTGCAGCCCAGAAGGCCAACCGTATCCTGGGCTGCATCAAAAGAAACATGGCCAGCAGGTCGAGGGAGGTGATTCTGCCCCTCTACTCTGCTCTGGTGAGACCCCACCTGGAGTACTCCGTCCAGCTCTAGAGCCCTCAGCACAGGAAAGATATGGACCTGTTGGAGCGGGTCCAGAGGARGCCACAAAAATGATCAAGAGGATGGAACACCTCTCCTATGAGGACAGGCTGAGAGAGTTGGGGTTGTTCAGCCTGGAGAAGAGAAGGCTCCAGGGAGACCTTATAGCAGCCTTTCAGTACTTAAAAGGGGGCCTATAAGAAAGATGGGGACAGACTTTTTAGCAGGGCCTGTAGCGATAGGACAAGGGGTAATGGTTTTAAACTAAAAGAGGGTAGACTTAGACTAGATATGAGGACGAAATTTTTTCCAATGAGGGTGGTGAAACACTGGCACAGGTTGCCCAGAGAGGTGGTGGATGCCCTATCCCTGGAAACATTCAAGGTCAGGTTGGACGGGGCTCTGAGCAACCTGATCTGGTTGAAGATGTCCCTGCTGACTGCAGGGGGGTTGGACTAGATGACCTTTAAAGGTCCTTTCCAACCCAAACTATTCTATGATTCAATGAAAATGCTCATCTTAAATTTGTGTAGCATTTGGGTTTTGGGCTTTTGTACTTCTCAACAAGACTAGCTGTGTATAGTCTAGTCAGTGTGGTGGTACGTCAGTGGTCAAATCTCTGCAGATGTATGGCTGAACAGCCTCTTGCTAAGCTTTAAAGAAAATCTCCTTAAAGACTGAGAACACAACAATCCACAATCTTGGACTCTGGAATTTGGAGAATGGTTAGTGGAATAAGATGCTATTGTAGACAGGTTTCTTGCATAGGCAGCCTATGTGTGTTTTTCCAAAAAACACATGAATCTTTCTTGACTAAGTGACTTGGCAGTCACTTGTCTAAAGTAGTCGAGTGTTATATGGCAGCAGCCTTAAGTGAACTTTAGCTGTGGGTCATGGCAAGCAGCTTTTGCACTGTGTGCTTGTTTTAGTGAAAGGTGTGATAGTAGCTTTTGGGCACAACTACTTTTGATCTTCTAAACTCTTCCTTACCTCCTGTCTAGGAGGTGTATGGAAGGCACRTGCTGGATGTCTTAACAAAGCTGACCTATGGCAATTGATGATGATACCTCAGTATTTATCGAAGTTGCATATAACACACTAGTCTCTGTAATACATGGGGAACAACAACAGGCTCAGCTCAGCTAAGACAATCTGGTCTTTGTAAAACAATTACAATGCTTGAATCTTTTTTCAGTTCTTTGTAAATTTCTGCAGTAGTCGGATTCAAACTTTCATATAATTGTAACTTGGAAGGCTTGCTTAAAAGCCAATATTGATCCAACTCAAGTGCTTTAGCAGAATAACATGTTGACTGTTTCCCTCGAGGTTTGTTTTATTTCCTGGGCTCTATTGTAAACTTCAGCCAGGATCCAGATGTCCACTTCAAGTATATTCAAGCTGCATGCAAGACAGGACAAATTAAAGAAGTGGAAAGAATCTGCAGGGAAAGTAACTGCTATGATCCAGAACGTGTTAAAAACTTCCTCAAGGTAATGTTTGGGTAGCACTGGACTGTCTTGGCCTGTTTGGGGTTCTGATAAAACATGGTGTGTGTCACCAGTGAAATGAGGCAGCTCTGTGAAAATACAGATGAGCCTTAACCTTTGCACTTAAGGATCCATCTGTCCTCTTAAACCAGAGGTATCTAGCATGTTGGCAGTACCTCCTAATAGAGCCTGAGCCTGGAACAATATCTAAAAAATGGAGAATCTGTCAGATCAGTTCCTCACTGCTCTTAGTAAGGTTAACCTGGCTTGAACTCTTAAACTGTAATAATAGCACCAGCTCATCTAGAACTTGTTACAGATGTCTGCTATAAAGTAGGAAACTTGAAGGTTGAGAACAACTATAATGCCAGATGAGTTCATAACTTAATGCTTATTTACAGTGTAATCAGCTTCAACTGAGCAACTACAGAAACAACAAATGAATAGTGTTAATTAATTCCATAAATGCTTTCAGAGTTCAAGGTTGATCTATCCCACTCACCTTACTTGTACACACTTACTGAAACTTCAGCCAGGTGAACCGCAGTTTAGCTCTGCTAGGATATGCCGGTCAGTGTAAATACATGCTAACTGACTGTTATAGCTAGGATTCAGAGCATTGCTGAAACATTTCTGGAAAGTGGAAAAAGATGGTGTGCTCCAAGTTCAGATTCTGTAGCCTGTTGTTAGTGCTGAGCTTATTGACAAATGTAATACTGCTAGAAATATCTGAGAAACAGTGTGGGAGGGGAAAACTTTATCTGGGAACATTTCCTGCCTTCATGTTTGTTGGTTACATAGCATAGTCTTAGATTTTGCTGATCATATCTGAGGATGGCAAAACTCTTCAAATGAGAATTCTATAAAAATAACCTGGTGTCACCGAGGTGTAAGGTATGTAAATTGATCAAGCCACCTAAGATATCAAGCTGTCAAATTCCTGATGAAAGCTATTGTTTTTTGTGCTGTTCCATGTCTGGAATGTGCAGGACATGTACCAGGTAAATCTCCCAGTACAGGCCTCCCTGTGTAAAGTCCTTAAGTGTAATTTATATGTAGGATTATATTCTGGGATGTGCCATGTTCGAATAAGTGATCTGAAATATGCATCCAGAATACTGTCTGCCACGTAGACTGAGCTTCTGTACTGTAACCATTGTAATCTTATGCTGAAAGTTGGAATGCCTTTAGATAACTGATTAGCAATTTAAGTAGTACTGCTACTAGCTTGATTCTTACTGTTCTCTAAATCCATGGTTAAAAGGTATCACAAGACACATGGCACTTGAAGTCAATTCTGTATATAAGTTTTACATTATGATTCACGACTTAATCTAGTCTTGGTTAAATTCCTTTTGAAATCCCAGASTGCTAATCCTGCACACGAAACACCAGTGGCAACTAAAAATGCTGTCTATAGCTTAGGCTTGTAATAGTTGTACTGTGTTGTAAAACTTCGTAGACTCTGCAATGCAAAGGAGCAGGGTTAAACTTCAGAAAGCTTCTTGCTGTAGGCCCTGAAGCAGGTGTGAGTACTCCTACTTGCTACGTATTGCAAACAATTAGTTGAACAATAAGCTGTCATTATTTGGTTGACGGTTGAATTTTGGCTTTCCAAATTCAGCTGCTTTAACAGTTTAAGTGACTGTATTTGTCTGCTTAAGCCTGAGAACAAAACCAAATTACTGAAGCTCTTCTCTTTGTAGGAAGCTAAACTCACTGACCAGTTGCCACTCATCATTGTATGTGATCGCTTTGACTTTGTCCACGACTTGGTGCTGTACTTGTATAGAAATAATCTCCAAAAATATATTGAGATTTATGTACAGAAGGTAAGTTACAATTTGTCACTTGGCTTTAATGAGTCAAATTGATCAATCTTTCTAGTATTATATGCAACTATAGGCATTATGTTCTTAAGTATTCTGCAAAGAGCCTCATACTTGAGACTGACATTTAAGTACCTAATAGTGCCCTTGGGAAGTTAGCCCTTATGTGATTCAGATCTCTTATTTATTCTTCACTCAAGCTGAGCAGTAACCCCCGCTGATGTGCCTCTTGAAGGAGGAAGACTTGGTAGAGTAACTTTGGAGTTCTTAGAGTAATTTTAACTTCCAGCATTTTAGAGGGGGGAAGTTCTCCTTTACATTTCCTGCAGGGACAAATTGGCTTGCTCAGGAGCTCTTTCTATGGGGACTGAGCATTAGTCAGCCACTGAACTGTGGTGTAAGCCCCTGAACTGTGGTGTAAGCCCCTGCTTGTCTAGAACCTTAGGAAGCTGGGAGTACAGGCAGGAAGATGAGGTCAATCTTAACAAGCAGCCTTCGTGTGTACTTCTAGGGATAAGCATTGACTTGCCTATACTGCATGACAACGCACTGACTTCTTTAAATGATTCTGTTTAGGTGAATCCAAGCCGTCTGCCTGTTGTTATCGGGGGACTGCTTGATGTGGATTGCTCTGAAGATGTGATAAAGAACCTTATCCTTGTAGTGAGAGGTCAATTTTCGACTGATGAGCTTGTTGCGGAGGTTGAGAAAAGAAACAGGTATTAAACTTCTACAAGTCTCTTCACGCTGCCAGACTAGTAATGGTTATACTGCTCATCCATCAATGCATGTCCTCATTACATAGCTGAAGCTGGTACTGACATAACAAGAAGCTGCCATTGGGTGAGCTGCTTTACTTCTTGGCTGATGTGGGGATGTCCCCTAAGCAGCCTCCAGATAATCAGAGTCTTTGGCATGTGATGTTCTTTTAGTGTCAGAAAGTTATACCATTATAATAATGAACCAGAACGCAGGTCAAAATGGAGTACTATAACTCTGGTTTGGTTACTGACTCTATCCTACACTGAAGCTGACTTCTATAGCGAAGAAACTGTGCAAGTGGATACTTGCTTATTCACTCAACCTCTCTAATGTGAAAACCACTTCCTTCTAGGCTGAAACTGCTTCTGCCCTGGCTGGAAGCAAGAATTCACGAGGGTTGTGAGGAGCCTGCAACTCACAATGCACTGGCCAAAATATACATTGATAGCAACAACAACCCAGAAAGATTCCTGCGTGAGAATCCTTATTATGATAGTCGCGTTGTTGGCAAGTACTGTGAGAAGAGGGACCCTCACCTGGCCTGTGTGGCTTATGAGCGTGGACAGTGCGATTTGGAACTTATTAATGTATGTATGCCAAGGCAGCTGACTCGTGGGTTAAGTTCTAACCTGAGTATCATGGGATAGGTGTTCAGGTTTCTGACTGACAAAAGCATTTCTTTCCTAAAAAGCATTAAGCTAGGAACTGCTCATTTGTAATAGAATAGGTAGTTATTTAATCTCCCTCTATAACTTAATGAGAAATGGGAGACTCCTCTGGACATCCTACAATTGGGAGGCTAATGGAAGTATCAAAGCCTGAGATTTCGAGCCTGCATCTCAGGCAGGCTTATTTGATGTTGCAATACAATTAGCTTATCCGTTGTAGGCTCAGTAGCTGTGACTTTGCTCTGAATAAACTTTGCCTTTCACTAGGTGTGCAATGAGAACTCCCTCTTCAAAAGTCTTTCCCGCTACTTAGTTCGCCGTAAAGACCCTGAACTGTGGGCCAGCGTACTACTGGAAAGCAACCCTTACAGAAGACCGCTAATTGACCAGGTAACATTGACAAAACATAAAAAGCCTTTACTGTCCTAACTTGACTTGCTAGTAACTGACTTAACCGATTTGTCAATGGCTTGACTTTGCCTACAGGTTGTACAGACTGCACTGTCGGAGACACAGGACCCTGAGGAAGTCTCTGTTACTGTGAAGGCCTTCATGACTGCAGATCTTCCTAATGAGCTTATTGAACTGCTGGAGAAAATAGTTCTTGATAACTCTGTGTTCAGTGAGCACAGGTGTGTGAAGTCAAAACTAAGTCACAGGAAACTTGAAATTATACCTGGTGCAGGTGTTAAATTGCTGTAGCGTGGAACAGCAAATAAACTAATACCTTCCCCAGAGGGGAGGGTGAATTTCTTGATCGTTATTTGATATGTACTGATATTTTCTTTCTCTATTTAGGAATCTGCAGAACCTTCTCATTCTTACGGCTATTAAGGCTGATCGCACCCGTGTCATGGAATATATCAATCGCCTGGATAACTATGATGCTCCAGACATAGCCAATATAGCTATCAGCAATGAGCTTTTTGAGGAGGCATTTGCTATCTTCAGGAAGTTTGATGTCAACACATCAGCTGTACAGGTATCTTAAAATCTCAGTCTGTAATAAATCCTTGTGACATGTGCATCCTCACACAAGGACTTTGCTGTTAACTTGTGACTTCAGTACTTAACACCAATTAGCAAAGTGGCCAAAGCTGCTCAGTGTCTTGTCTTATGAAGYAGAACAAACATTGTGTATTGAACCCTCTAGTAAGTGAAACTTCGTAAGCGTAACATTACTCATGCTGCGTGGGTTATATAGAGTAGTCCCTATTTTAAAAGCAACTATGGATCCATTGAAAAACTAACATAAAACACAGCTCAATGTCTTGTAAAACTGACCTTTATAGATAGTGGCTGATCGTGGTAACCCTTTCTTCAGGTATTAATAGAGCACATTGGAAACCTGGATCGCGCGTATGAATTTGCTGAACGCTGCAATGAGCCTGCTGTATGGAGTCAGCTGGCTAAAGCACAGCTTCAGAAAGGGATGGTAAAGGAAGCAATTGACTCGTATATTAAAGCAGATGATCCTTCCTCGTACATGGAAGTTGTTCAAGCTGCCAATGCCAGTGGTATGATTAAGTTTTATTTAAATCTTTGCTGTTGATGTTGTTCAGCTCTTTTGTGTGGTCTGTTGCTCAAACTGCAGTTCTGCCAAACCTGTATCTTGATGCAAGTAGAGGACTCTGGTCCTTCAAAGACTGCCCTAGATGAGAATGGGAAAAGATGGTGTATTCTATTTGCAGATAATCAGTGGTCTTGCAACTACCTTCTTTAGCTAGCTGGAGACTTCTGTCAGAGCAGTTGCTGCTAAGGAGGTCTTTGCACGAAGTTAAATACAAGGATTTATTTAATTAGGCCCATTGTAAGGTGACTTTGTTACTCCAATGTAGTATGTGCAGTATGAARGCTAGTCTTGATTGTTGGGGAATAGCTGTAGAAATATTTATGTCAAACTAGATTGAGCTGGTAGTATAGCTTAAGCACAAGCATCCCCAGTGGTGGGAAGTAAGCATTCTGAGCTCTCTTTCATAGGAAACTGGGAAGAACTGGTGAAGTATCTCCAGATGGCACGCAAGAAGGCCCGGGAGTCATACGTGGAAACGGAATTAATCTTTGCTCTTGCTAAAACAAATCGTCTAGCAGAGCTAGAGGAGTTTATCAATGGACCCAACAATGCACATATCCAGCAAGTGAGTGAGACTGCGTTTCAGTTTTGCTCCTTAGGCCTTGCTAACCAGAGGGGTGTTGGGACTTCTATCTCTTTGGATATGCAGATAGATCTTGGACTTTAAAGGCATTTCCATTTTGATAATGGCTTGAACACTACACGTTTTATGTAAGCCCTTRACTGAAAAGCTGCAAGAATAACCTGGTTATGCTCTCCTGTAGGTTGGTGATCGCTGTTATGATGAAAAGATGTATGAAGCAGCTAAGCTGTTGTATAACAATGTGTCCAACTTTGGCCGTTTAGCCTCGACTTTAGTTCACCTAGGTGAATACCAGGCAGCTGTAGATGGTGCTCGGAAAGCAAATAGTACTCGCACATGGAAAGAGGTAAACTTACTGATTGAATAAGTCAAGGGACTTCAAAGCTGTAGCCTCTTCAGAAGCTTTGATTATAAGCAATAATGCAATTGTCAATTCCAGGTCTGCTTCGCTTGTGTTGATGGAAAAGAGTTCCGCCTGGCCCAGATGTGTGGACTCCATATTGTAGTGCATGCAGATGAGTTGGAAGAGCTAATTAACTATTACCAGGTAATTAAGCTGACTCCTGTTGCACAGTCAAAGTCTAAATTCTTCCGTGGCAACTCTGTCCAAAGCTGGAAATTTAGAGTCAGATTGGTTCCTAATTGAAACATCTAACTCTCTGTATCTCCTAGGATCGTGGCTACTTTGAAGAACTGATAACTATGTTGGAAGCAGCACTTGGACTTGAGCGAGCACACATGGGGATGTTTACAGAGCTAGCAATTCTCTACTCCAAATTCAAGCCACAGAAGATGAGGGAGCACTTGGAGCTGTTCTGGTCCAGAGTCAACATCCCCAAGGTGAAAGTCTGAGGCCTTAAATTTAACTTAAAACGCATCTGTCAGGATTGTCTGTACCCTAGCTTTTGCAATAGCAGCTCTTGAGGTTATTAATAGCACTAAAGCCTGAGCACTGATGGACACTGATAGCAATATATGTTAACTGGAATTTCTAATGTGCCTTTTGCTTAGGTTCTGAGAGCTGCGGAACAAGCCCATCTCTGGGCTGAACTGGTGTTCTTGTATGATAAGTATGAAGAATATGATAATGCCATAATCACAATGATGAATCACCCAACAGATGCTTGGAAAGAAGGCCAGTTCAAAGATATCATCACAAAGGTATTACTTTCCTAGTGAAAGGAGGTAAATTTCTTGCTATGTGCACTTCAGATATCTTCGTTCACTAGTAGCCTGTTTAAAATTCAGAGTTCTTGGTAATTGTCACATAATTTCAAAGCAAGTCTACTGCAGTTACTAAAGAGATTTCTAGAGACAAGAATGAGTCTTGGATGGGTGGCTCAGTTGTGCTGGAATATCTAAGGTTATGTCTGTCTTTCCTTTGGATTCCTCTACAATCAAGCTTCTGCTCTGAATGTGCATCCTTACTCATCTCTAGGTGGCCAATGTGGAGCTGTATTACAAGGCAGTTCAATTCTATTTGGAATTTAAACCTTTGTTGCTCAATGATCTGCTGATGGTGTTATCCCCTCGGCTTGACCACACTCGTGCTGTCACCTTCTTCACAAAGGTAATTTTCCTACTATCCAGATCAAAGAAAAAGTTGCAACTGGAAAAACATTTAGCTGTAGTAGCATTTTAAAATGCTTAGCTACCTCACTGCCTCACAGGGAAGATGCTAGGAGACCTCCTCAAAAAGTTATCTTGACTTAAATTTATCTACCTGATTCCTTGAAGGTTAAACAGCTACCACTGGTTAAGCCTTACTTGCGCTCTGTTCAAAATCACAACAACAAATCAGTGAATGAGTCCCTGAACAACCTCTTCATTATTGAAGAAGACTACCAGGTATGTCTTGTCTTGAAATGGTAGTGTCTGGAATGGGTATTGACTTGCATGTTGTATATGCTTCATAATAGAAGCAGCTATTCCTGAATTTCAAACTTCTATTCAGGCTGGCTTCTGTGTCAGTATTAACCTAATATTCTGGGTGTGTGTTTAATGTTTAGAAACACAGGTTTTTCTCTCGTTTTCAGTAAATTTTACCTGATTGCTGTTAACTTGCATTCCTGAAGTATATGTTCTTTGCCACTTTGAACTGAACTAGTGGTGACTAGCCAAGGATTAAGTGGAGAACTGTTAGTGGCTTTGTGGGAGCTTTTTGACTCATTCCTACTGGGGATAGACTGGCTACTTTGTTATGAGTATGACAGATCAGCTTTTATTTAAGGCAAGCAGTGGGTGCTAAGGAAAGAACTCGCAGAATGGGCCAACAGTTAYGATGTCTAGCTGTTCTACTGTTTTCGGAGAACAGCTGTCTGGTATTCAGAGGCTCCTAACCTCAGCAATCACTACTGAAAAATACTAACTGGAATACTCTAAACTACATGTGTGTCAAACACCAGCTTCTCAAAAAAAAAAAAAAAAAAAAAAAATCTCTGCAGGTCTGGCTAGAATACTTTATCCTCCTAGAAGTAGGAATACAGAACTAAGATGTATGGAAAATGTCTGCATCTTTGTGGATGCAGTTGTACGTTTGAGCTGTGAATAACTTTTTTCTAYTTAACTCAGGCTCTTAGGACTTCTATAGATGCTTATGACAACTTTGACAATATTTCTCTTGCTCAACGTTTGGAGAAACATGAACTAATAGAGTTCCGAAGAATTGCTGCGTATCTCTTCAAAGGAAACAATCGCTGGAAACAGAGTGTAGAACTCTGTAAGAAGGACAGACTGTATAAGGTAAGACCACTACACAGGTCTGGTTTAGCATACTTGGCTTGTTTGGAGACCCGTGACTTTCTAGTAAAGCTGCATCTTTTTGAATGCCACTAGGTGGTGCCTGTTGCTAATCTGGCAAATCTTGCTTCGGAGTGGCAGTAGATGGACAGATTTCTTGGAAACAAGTCATAGAATGCCTCCTCTCTGCTAATGTCAGTAATAGATTGCAGCTTAGTTAAATACCACATCCATGTCAGTGATTGTACTATGGCACCTGAGGCTAAACAGACTCTCTCGTGTTGTAGGATGCAATGCAGTATGCTTCAGAATCCAAAGATACTGAGTTGGCAGAAGAGTTGTTGCAGTGGTTCTTGCAGGAGAACAAGAGAGAATGCTTTGGTGCTTGTCTTTTCACCTGCTACGATCTCCTGAGGCCAGATGTTGTCTTGGAAACAGCATGGAGGCACAACATCATGGACTTTGCCATGCCATACTTTATTCAGGTCATGAAGGAATACTTGACCAAGGTAAGTGCAGGTGCTTCTCCAACAGTGAAAGCTTGTTAGTCACTGTGGTGTATGCCTTGAGACTGTCTGCTTGCTACTAACATTGATATGGGCTTTGTCAAATGTCTGTCTGTCCATGTCCACACTTATTTTTCAGTCCATCTGGGGAGAGACTTCGCCCTCTAAGAGACTGAAACACTTGCAGACTCCACCCTATCTACCAATTACAGAACCTACATCAGTAGTATTTGCCTGACCATGGGCAGTGTCTTTAAAGTAGTTCCAGGATTCAGGCTTTTCAATGCTGTGTCAGTCTGGAATCCCAGCTGGGGTCAAGCTCTAACTAAATTCTAGACTGTATACTAAAAAAGCTTTATCGCTAGATCTTGAGTTAACTTGGTCTGCTGTGCATTTAACCTAAAATGTGGCTCTGATACTTAATGGCACTAACTATGACCTGGCTTTTGTTAGAAGTGACTTAGGATGGGGAAAGTACTTGGTAATGCTCTGACAGACTTGAACCAGATTTGAGTTAAATACCAACTGTCACTAGCAAGATTTGCCCAGCTGAAGCTTTTAGAGTATCTTCCAGTGAAATGGTGTAAATTCTTTAATGATTAAGACTCCTGTGAGAAGTAAAAGCTTAACTCGATGCTCGAGTCAGTGAAGACTAGAGTGCCTGTTTGTCTAGAAGATTTGCCTGGCTGTTACTGCTAAAGGCAGGACTACTCTGTAGTTCTATAGCAATTTGCTATCCTTAAATGCTGTATTTTGGGGGAGGTGGGGAGCTACCTAAGCAATAGCRTTGCTTGTCAGATATGCCTGATGTACCAAGCTAATAATAGGCCTCTCTTGAGAGTAGTACTCTTGGAGTAGGATTCTTAAAGATTAAAATTTCATGATCTGCTAAAGGATTAGGATATAACTGTAGTGTAGCTAATGAAATCAACACAGTAAGATCTAACAACAAGCAGAGCTGCCTTTCTAAAGCAGATACTTCTGGTGTATCTTTGTTTTTACTCACCTGTACCTTAATTATTTCTTCCCTGACGCTTTTGTTTCTACCTTTTATATGCTAAATATGGAATTTGATTTTTCTAAGCTGCACCTTCTGAATTCCTTTGCAGGTTGATGCAATAAAGGAAAAGGTGAAAGTTGATTCTTGTTTTCCATCTTTAAGTCTGGAGGACTAAGTCTAAGGATTCTGCATGAGTTTTTTCTTTCCTATGTTTACTACACTGCTGCTACTGCTTTTCCCCCAAACAAAATATCACTAAAGCATATGCAAATTGTTTAACTCTACAAGTAGCTAGTGCTATAGGACAAAAGTAGATTCATTTGCTACTTACTAATAAGCTAATAGATCCTCAGGAAGGGTGTACAGGTGATCAGTTGGATCACAGTCAACCTGGTATCGAAAGGATACACAAGTGCTACTATTTGATGGCCAATCTGACTGGAAGAACCTCCTACAATAAGAAATAATTAAGTCTTGGACTACTGTCTCTGAACCATAAATCAATATGGCATTTGCTAGTTTAAGGACTGTGATCCAGTTTCTGATCTCTTGACCATTACTAATGTGTGCCGACAGTAGGCAGAATAGATACTAGCTGCTTCAGAAGAGACTCTTCCTCATTCAGGTGTCCAGTTCTTATGGTGCTAGTCTAATCTACATGGTGCTCTAGTTCACATAGCAGCTTAAAACTTCAGCTATTAGACAAAGTCTGTGGTTCTCTTCCCTGTAGTAAATTTCTTGTAGTTGTGCAAAAAAGACTGCCTTCCAAGCTCTTCAGCTTCACTAAACTTCTCTTGCTACCTCATTTTAAACAAAAAAAAAAAAAAAAGAAGTAATGCTTATTGCTCTTCTGAGGCTACTCTGAGGCTTGCCTTTTGCTATGCAATTTTGCCCTTCCGAAGGGCAATCTCTAAGGTTTCTGTCCATCTGCTTCTGTAGAAATACCACTCCGATTCTCCTTAGACCAGRGGTCAGCCCTAGTGTGAGTTTTCCATTAATGTGGTTGAGCAAAGGGCAAACAAGCTGACAAATGGCTTGAAGATGGACTAAATGCAAACTGCTTCTTGGTGACAAGATGTCTGTAATTACACCACTGGAACTCAAGGCTAACCTGACTAAAATGCGTAGTGTAAGGTCCTTCAGCAGCTAGTGAGGCAGTAAGAAAGCGTGTGTGTGAAAAAAGGTAATTGAACTGCAGTGTTTGCATAAACTACGCATGTGTAGCAGTCATTGCAATTACATCCCACTATTCCTTAAGCTACAAGGCATTGCTGTGGGCTGCGTGTGGTTTTTTGGGGGGAGCCTGTATGGCAGTCATCTTCAGACCTCACTCTTGCTTCAGTACTTTTGCCTCTTTTTCATGCACACATAACACAATAACATTGAATGCATGTTACTTTTCCTCTGCAGCTTATTGCAGTCCCTGTGGAAAAGCCTTTAAAACAATCTTGCTACAAGTGTGTAGGGTACTGAACCTGGTGATGCTCAAGCAATTGGTGTAAGAACCATCCTGCAGGCTGGTTTCAAACTTGCGCTTGTTATTGTAACTATTTGTTTAGCTCTGAGGGGAGGCATCAAAACTGGGTCAAAAATGCATTAAATGTCCTGGGCTGGAGGCTTTCCAAGTGTGCGTAAGCCAAATGCCTCTGCTTGGTAGCAAACTCTGCACATTCTTCTTGGATTTGCATCTCTAAACTTGTGCTTTTGTGTTCAGTGTGTTGCTATTTGAGTTAAAAACAGTGCAGTTCTCAGCACAGCGTCTGGAAATGAGTCTTGAAGCATTGGCATACACTCCTGTGCACTTTGACAGCAGCAAGCCAGATGCTGGTGTGAGGCAACAAAAAGGCTTGCCATGAAAGCCCAGTCAATGAATGAACTCGTAAAGCTCAGGACTTACGCCACTTCCTGGGTTTATGCCTCTAATGGAGGTTACAAATTAACAGGTTTATGGAACACATGTTGTAATTCCCAGCTAAACGGAAGAAAGCAGTTAGAGCTGCCTGCAAATATTTGCTAATGTAGCACAGTTAAGCTGAAAACTGTTCAACTCATGGATGTTGGTGTAGCTGTGAATAAGTAATGCCGACCCTGTGTAAGTACAGGAAACCTGTCTTCAAACTCCTTTATTAAGGACACAAATGAAACTAAAGACTAATCTGGTTTGTGAGTTGTCTTACTGTCTTAAAAAGTAATTGGCATGATTGTCTGTGACTTTATTCTAAATCTTATCTCCCAGGTGAAATATCAATACCTAATTTTTGTGGTTTTAGTTTCAGGGCCTGCCTTAGACTGTAGTAATGCTGAGTTTCCTTGGATTTGTTTTAGTAACAAGCAATATTTCACTACAGAACAAGTTTCTTCTCTTGCCTTTCTGTAGGGGTGGGCTAACAGCACGAYTGCACTTGCTGTGCAGCAGAGTGAAGCTGGCTAGTCTTGTCTTGTTACTGTGTATTAAGCTCGAACAAGTTGAGTATTTGTGGGTTTAGGCTGACTGCCACACAGTTCTAGAGTGGAAAAAAGCAAGTCTTATACACATGCATTCTCTGCATTTGAACTTAAATTGCATGAGTGAATGGGTTTGGAAAGTGAAATCTTGAGGCTCAAGTGACATGTCGGATGCTATTGCAGTCTGCTGTATACAAATACCAACTTCAGATTACTTTGCCTCAATGTTATATTCAGGGAAACTTCTCCAGGTCTGGGCATTATCTCAGCAATTGCTCCAATACCAAAGGTCTCCAGCTGACATTGTGCTAAAATCTGAGTTTGTGTCCTAAGGCTGTTGGTTTGAAGTAGTTGGAGCAACACTGATGAGCTTACTGATGTCAAAGTAGCTCTAGTCCAGTATGGGACCTTTCATACAAAGCTTCAGCCTGGAGCGAGCTTTCAAATAAGTTCCACAAATCCCTTGATTAGGGGTTTTTTTCAGGAAACGGACAATCTTGACTGCACCAGTACCAACATTGCTACTTGAATTGATCTTAACTTGTAAATGGTCTCCTTTTCTTGATGGGTGTTAACATACCACTAAGGCTTTTCCACTTCTCTGCCATGAATAAGTACCTCTTTTAGAGGAGTTTTTTTAATTGTTGGTCTCAATTCCAGGTGGATAAACTGGATGCATCAGAGTCTTTGAGAAAGGAAGAGGAGCAAGCTACAGAAACACAACCTATTGTTTATGGTAATGCTTTAGTTCATGTGTTGTCAGTAACACATTTCACTTTTAAAACAACACTTCTCTAGTCATGGTTTTTCCCAAGGAAGTCCTTGGAAATGAGAACATTCTTCATGTGAAATCAAGTCTTAAAGGAACGTGTTCCAAAATACTAGATAAAATACCACTGTAATGCTGCTGCTGCCAAGATTGGATATGGACTGCAGGATTTAAGATTGTCCTAGCTCATTAAGGAAACGCTTCCTAAAGAAAAGGAGTGCGGGAGCTGTACTATTCCAGACTTGCAGCAAGTGCATTATTTGGATCTTGCTCAACACGCTTTACTTCTATCTTGGGTATTTCCTTTGTATCCAGGTTATTCCGCTAATTCTAGTAAGAGTTACAAATGTAAATTCCATCCAGTGATAAAGAAGCCTCCAGCATATAGCTGACATCTCTGGTCACCACACCCTGAAGCAGTACAATAATTGTGGAATATTAGCCATAAAGCCACTGGGTGTGATGTTTCAAGACYTAGCTCTGAGTACTAATGTGACAAGTAATCCGATCTACACTGTCTCCAAAGCAAAAAATCTTGTAACAGTTGTCTTTATGCACACTTAATATTCTTAATATGTTTGAATCGCTACTGTAAGGCTGAACTAGTCTGGAAACCATGTCCTGGCCTAACATGCTATTATAAGTGCAAACTATTGGCCTGTCTTRTTAAATTGTTATCATAAGTAGCTGAAAGTCAGACACGTAATCAAAGATGTAATTCTTCAGAATGAACTATTCCATTGTAGTAAATGTGGCGTATGAGAATGTTTTGGAAGGTGTTTCTGTACTTTAGGACTGCAGGGGTAAAGCCTTCGCATCAGGCTCACTGTAGCATAGGGCTCTGGCCTTAAATGAAGCAGAGTTACTAACACAATTGGAGCAGGAAATGCTATTCAAAAGCCAGACTGATTCTAGGACTGGAAGGCAAACCCAATGCCTAAGGAATAGGAAGCTGTTCCCTTCTCTCTCCTCATCAGATTTCTAAGAACTTAAACTACTTGCCCCAGACTTCAAGAATCTGTCAGTGTCCACGTACTTCATAGTGTAGTATTTTTAGCCATATACTCTGTCATCCTGAGGTTTTGTGGGGAAATACCCATTCTGGCTGCTGAGGACCCTAAACCAGGTCAGTAGGGACTTATTGTTAAACATACAAATGTCTACAGGGAAGTTGCAGGAATTCTGCCGACTGAACTCTCAGTACTGAGGGATAAAGATGAAACTCTTCTGTCTTCCAGGTCAGCCACAGCTAATGTTGACAGCAGGACCCAGTGTCGCAGTTCCTCCACAAGCACCTTTTGGCTATGGCTACACTGCACCTCCATATGGGCAACCGCAGCCTGGCTTTGGGTACAGCATGTAAGATGCAGCACAAATCAGTTTGGAGCTAGCATATTTTCTTACTGAAACTCCACCGTCCCTCCCCGCTTTAACTCATAACAGGGAAAAGCAAGAGTTCTGCCTCGTGTTCTTGTAACCTTTATTTCATGAAGGACTGTTTTTTCTAGCGCAAACTATTTGAATCACTTATGTTAAATCTTTTTCACATTCCATGTCATTTAGACTTTACTTTAAAAGGGGAATAGTTTAAAAAACTTTGTTCAAGTGGGCTTTTGCAGGACTGCTTATTACATTAAGTCTATTGTGAAGATTCTGATTTGCACTCTATAGTGTTAAACTCTAATATTGAATCTTAAGTTCATTGTATGTGAGCAGCTTACAGTATGTACTGTCTATTCTAAATGCATTTAAGTCTCACTGTATATTTGGAGAAAGCTAAAGCGAAGATACTTGTATTTGACCTTGCAAGACTGCTGACAAGAAACAACACTAATCAGCATATCCTACCCTGGTTGGATTGCATTGCTCTAAAAGAATTTAAAATGCGTACAGACAACCTTGCCTGACTTAAAATGAGTAAAAGTTTTTTTCCTTAACCTATGCAGGTTTTTCCAGTTATGCATATAGAAAATGCTAGTGTCTTTTTGCTCACTCCATATGTAACAGATGACCTTATGTTGTGCTGTATCCTGTGCTTTTGTGGGACATTCCATTCAGGAACAGAGCACCATGATTCCAATCTGTGTATTTACTAACCCTGCCCTGAGGTTTGTGTATGTTGGATATTGTGGTGTTTTAGATCACTGTTTTGAGTGTACAGAAGAGAGAATTCAAGCATATTGCTGTTCAGTTTTGTTTGTGCAATTTGAAATTACTCAATTTAAAAATAAATTACTGGACTGTGGACATGCTGCGTAGTGGTAGCTTCACTTTACTGTCTTCAAAAAGGACCTTCGAACTCGAACCAAGTATTACAGTGCTAGTAGTATGGGGCACGCAAGTGTGAACATTCAAGGGTGTGAGGGGCCGTTAGGAGCGCAGCAATGGAGACCATTAGTGGTGTCTTGCACTGAGGGGCAATACAAGAAAATATGTAATGCTTTTTCTATAGAAAGATTATGCCAGAGAGAAGAAAATAGCACTTTTCAATAGTTGGCTGCATTGTGGTCAACTATAGCATATTTGCCCAGATGATACATTAGGATTTAGTAGGGTGTGTCAGTTAAATTGAGATCATGTTCTAGGTATGTAAGTTGCCTTAAATATATTTAGCTTCAAATAAAATTGACTTAAATGTTTCTCTATGAATACTGTCATATTTGAGTGTAATGAGTGTTACAGCACTGGCCATATCTGTGATAGCTGTAGAAGCTTGTGTCTCTTAACCAGGAGCCATCCTCAGTGTCAGGTTCCAGCTCGGAGGCTGAATCCCCTTCCCGCTTGCTCCGGTGAACTCCACAATTGTACTGTGTGATCCTGTCAGTCGAGCACTGCAGCAGTTCCATGTGTGATGGTGGGTGTCAGCGTCCTGGGGGGGGCATAACCCACCACAGGCTGTAGGTGGCTGTAGGTCTTTGTTCAAGAGTGTGGTGGAGCAAGTCTGCAGTGAGTCGTGTCAGTCTTTGGGAAGTATTATGCCTAAATAAGAGATGCAGTATAAAAACTTCTCCATTCTCTGGGTTTATTACGCTTGCTTACGCTTGCATTTCAACCCCTCTGACGTTCCCTCTGGGTCTGTAAATTTGACTGATGGAGACAAACCCTTCTGTTCCCTCTTTTACAACATATTTCATAGGTACTCAACTGGAAGACATGGCTGAGGCTGTAAAAGAAATGCGCTCAACAGCACAGTCCTCGTAAAACAGCTTTGTTATAAAACTGACTCAGAGAAAGTCCACCTCATTAGAAGCGTGGGGAACTTGCCTTTTACAGTGCTGGAGCTGCACGGGTAGAATTTATACATGAGCCATGATTAGGATGATCTGAACTGTCCAGTAACTTCTGTAATCGAGTGCTTCCTTAGACCTAGGAAGACCCATTAGTCCCAAGTAAAACAGGCTTTAAGTTAGTCCCTGTATGACAACCTGTTTATATGTAGGGTAACTCCCTATACCTTAGCTAAACCAGGAATGCTGACCTGCTCGCAGATTCCTGCGCAGGCAGTAGCTACGCAGACCCCTCCAGAAAGGAGCATGGCTTACAGCTTCTCCCCACACCTGTTCACTGGCTCTTAAGGTCTGGGCTGCAAAGCCTGTTTAACTGGGTCAGTCTCGTACCAGTAACGAGCTATTGCATCAGTTACTCTGTTAGAAACTGTTTGTGCAGGAAGTTGGCTGCAGCTACCCCCAGCTGTATGGGGCAATTCTTAACTGTTTCAGCAGTTCATCTTTTCTGAATTAAAGAATGTATCTCTTCAGAAAACCCTCCTGTAAGGCAGAGAGGGGGAACCTGTCATTTTTAATACATGGGACAAATTCACTTAAACTTTATTAATGCTTCTATTCAGCCAGTGAACCAGACAAAGTGCAAAATCCTCAATTAAATATACTGGGTTCTTTCTTATGGGTAGTAAAATTCTGCCAGCTCTACTTTCCTCAACTCCACTGAGCCTAGCATTTTCCCTCCCACTTTAGAATGCAATACAGAAGCTAGAGAAACTCATGATTTGCAAATCTGTATCTCTTACAAAACCTGGTTATTTTATTTATACTGAGAGAACATAGGGAAAAATCCCCAAACTGGGATTTTTATCCCTTCAGTACTGATACACACCAATGCATTCAGATTTCTTTGGTCCCCAGTTCAGAAGAGTTTTAGGTGACCAGAAACTTTATCTACAACATCAGCTGGTCCCGGTCCAATACCAAGGACTGTCTGGGAGCCTGGAGCTATCTGAGTACGACCTGCGTCTTGTATTAAGCTCACGGTCAGTCCGAGGTGTTTAGCATCAGCCAGGAGTTGGATCAGAGTCTCTTCGTCAGGAGCTTTGAGGACCACTTTAGGTTGTCCGCAGTACTCCCACTGTTTCAGGAGTTCAGGATTTCTTCTCTGAACTTGCTTGTAGGCAGAAACAGCAGCATGGGAACACTGTGCCGCTACTTTACCCTTTCCCATCTTCAAATCATTGCGGACGATCAGCACCATCTTGAACTCCCCGGACTCTCCCATGACGTTCGCTTCGCTCCCCAGGTTGGTTGCAGGCGCAGCCATTCCGGCTTTGGGCTGCCTTAAAAGTCTCCCGCGAATGCCCCATCCCAGGCACACTCCGCAGGCGACTCCAGCGATGACGCTGAGCAACCCGGGTTTAGAGAGGTAATCCATGATGGATTTTGGAGGCTGGCTGTGAAAGGGGGGGAAAAACAGAATTTACTCGAGCATTTTTCAGCTTGTGAGAGTGCGCCTGGTTATCTGGAGACAATATTTGTTAAAAAAAGAATTCTCCCATCTTCATGCATTGGGAAAGGACGTTCAGAGACACCTTCCTCGGCGCAGGGTCTCCTGCTTTCCCAGTGACAGCCGTCTAATCGCAAACACGTCACCGGTGATGGTGCACAACCTACCGGTGACGGGCTTCAGCTCAGGAAGCAGAACTAAGGAAAAAAACCGCTAATTATCTGAAAGTTACACCTAAAAATGCTGAGAGAAACAGTACAACTGCGGGGTTTTTTAAAGTCAATACCTAAAATTCCCTCGAGGGCTCCCTCCCGGGCGGGAGCGAGGGGCGGGGCAGAGCCGCCTCCAGCTCCCCCGAGGGCTGCGGCAGCTCAGGCAGCCACGGCACCGCCAGGCCCCGCGCACCGGCGCCGGCAACCCCCGGTGGAAGCGACTGCGCCGGGCAGGCCGGCATCGGGTAAACGACGGAAGAAGGAGGCAAAAACCGAGGGCGAAACGAACCGTGCCGGGCCCCGGGGCACCGCCGGGGCGGGGAGGCCCGCGGCCCTCAGGGAGGCACCGGCGGCCGTGAGGGGCGCCCCTCCCCCCCCGCTTACCTGCCACGCGCCCACCAGGCCGCTGCCGCCCCGCCGTCGCCCGGAGGTGACGCCACCAGCGCGTGTCAGCGCGAGGCGTGAGGAGGGCTGAGCGCCGGCCGCGGCCCGCCGGAGGGAGGGGCAGGGAGTGCGGCGCGCGGGAAGTGACGCGCCCCGGTGGGCGGGAAGGGGCGGACTTGGTCCCGCCTCTACTTCCGGGTTGGCCCGGGCCCAGCGGGAGCCACCGGCGCGGAGCGTGGTGAGTGCGGCGCTGCGGGCCGGGCCGGGGCGGTCGGGGGCTCGGCTGGGCTGGGCTGGGCTGGGCTGCTGCAGGGGCTTCCCCGGCGGGCGGGGCTCCGCGCCGCCGTCCCCTCAGCGGCACCTGCCCCGCTTCCCCCATCCCGCCCCCTCAGCACCGACCTCGGGGCCGCTCCCCTCACGGCCGCCCCCTCCCCCCCCCCCCCGTCTCCATGGTGACAGGCGCGGCCGGAGCGGGCTGCGCTGGTGGCGGGGCAGCGAGGCGGGAGGTCCGGCCCCGGGGCGGCGGGGGGAGAGCCGCCAGCGGGCGGGGGCGGCGGCGTTCCGGGGCACCGTCACCCAGCGACGGCCCACGCGGTGTTGTGCAGATCTGGGGCCGGGAGGGGTGGCGGRAGAGGCCCGGCCCGGCGGGGAGAGCTGGCGGGGTGGGGGAGCTGCGTGTGGGGTAGGCGGGAGGCGACGGCAGACTGGGCGTTGCAAGGGTGAGGGAGGTCGGGAGGGGAGGGAGCCGTCCCCGGGCCGCTGGGAGCGGGGGAGGAAGCGCTGCTAATTCCTCCCCCGTCCCACTGGAGACCTGCTCTGCTCGGGACGCCCCGCGTCACGCTGGGCAAAACCCCGGCAACTGTACGATAGAATCGCCCTGCTTTGGCCCAAGGGACGATGCCTGATGACACAGTGAGAAATTCCTCCTTCTAGCTGCGAAGAGTCGGATACCGATGGTCTTTGTCTGCTTCTCCAGTAGAAACGCATTGTGCTTTCCCGGCTGGGTTGCTGACTGCATCTTCCGCATCGTGCCAGCTGTCCTTGTGCCTAGAGACTGTGACTTGTCTTACGGACTTGGGTGGTTAGGCCCAAATCCGTGAAGACTCTTAGTGTCTCTTATCTCTTGACTGAAGTTCAGCACTTAGATGTGTTTGTCTGGTTTTTAGTTCTCTGGCCAATGTCACCTAGTGATTACAGAAGGTAATAAAGGAGTAAGATTCCAGTTTTGCCTCTTGAGTGTTTGGCAAGTCATGTAGGTGACCTGAGGGAAGGGGTAAGAAGTTTGTTTGATAGTGGCTGTTTATCTATAAAGTGCTGCGAATCCAGGTTATCCACTTTGGACTACACATATGACATTTCTTCAGGGTTCTCTCCTGTCCTTCTTTTCTCTGCCATGTGCTTACCAACAAGTGGGTATCCTGGTTTAGTTAGTGATAATAATATGGGCTGAGCGCTCTGAGGTGGAGAGTGTGTGATATTTATTACTCTTTTATGCCTTGGAGCATRTGAATTTTGTTTGAGCAGTGGCTTTTGGTACTGTTTTACTGTTAGGACTTCTGCTCTTCTAAGGTTGTTTCACCCCAGTTCCTGCCAGATAGGTCGATTGGGGGTTCTCTTGCTTTATACCATCTGCCTTATGATAGCATATATAAGCTCTTCTTAATGCATTAATTTACCTATTGAAATGGGCTTCATTATGTCAGTCCTCTTTCTTTCAATCCATTATTTCTGCAGCATGGGATGGACTTTTCTTTATTCCTTATTGGTCATAAGTGACAGTTGCAATGATTGCTTCATCCCATGTTTTCAGAGGAGAGTTTGAAAAAACATGTTTCCAGTTGTGCAGTGGGAGGTGAGCACTGCTTATTAATTTGAGCTAAGCTTCTTGTCCTACTTAACAGCTGAAATCAATGGTACTTGTAATTTCTGTGGGAAGGGATAGGAGGAGGCTTAGTAGCTTTTAAGTGGGCAGTAGCAATGAGGAAGGTGAGTATACTGGAAGCAAGCCTCTTAGCTGGAACATCTGCACTATTTCCACCTTAAAGCTTTTTTCCTGTGGTTGTCTTTGAATATCTTTTGAATGTCATAACTGTTTCTGACTACATCTTATGAATACCTCTCCTTAGAATGTCCTGTGTAATTAGTGCATATTTTGAGATCTCCCCTTATTTCTTAACAAGCTTTGGTTTTAAAACAAAAAACTATTATTCCTGATGTATAGCAAGAGTAGGCCAGTTTTTCCGGTATAATGGTGATGGGAAACATATTATTGTCTGAAGGTTAGAACTTTTAACTTCTGTTACTTGTGGAGAAGTGTGAGTTGGATGGACTTTGCCATTCCATGAGAACAAAGAGTACGGCCTTGAAGCTGTTGCAACACTAAGCTTTTTGTATTCCTGTAGCAGGTTGGAACCATAGTCGTGGGGCAACACCTTGCTGGTTCTGGTGCTACACTGATGAGGTGGACCCAGGAGACAGCAAGATGTTATTAGTGAGGCAGGCGATTGTTCAGTGTATTTCAAACTTGTTAAAAGAATATTCTTCTCTCTTACAAGGCTTGGAATTAGCCCCTGTGATTCACCTTGTATGGGCAGTGTATTCTCATTGAATGGCCGAGGCAGCCATAGTGTAACCTGAATTGGTTCCAGTTAGAGACTGTTAACGTCTATGAAAAGCAGAAGTCGTCATCTCAGGAGCATGTTTCAGCTACTGTTTTCTATGGGGTTTGTTAGGTACTTCTGTTCGTTCCCTTTCATCTCTGCTGTACCTCCTCTTAGAGAAGAAGCACTCTGGATATAATGGCTGGGCAGGTTCAAGCATCTTCTTGTGGGGGAACTGTCTCCCAGCACTTACAAGATAGGATAAAGGCAAAGTTCCTACCAAATCTGCACTCACCACCAGCTGCTGGAGGAGTCAGAGGTGGTGATTCTTAAGTCTGCGTTTATACTCTTATTTTTCTAACTCTGTTCTTTCCTAGTCAAATTTTAGCCTTTTTTGTGCAGGATGTGTTATCATCTTGTGACAATTCCTGTGACCTTTCTTTCCTCTGTGCCTTTAGGAAGCATAGGGAGCCTGACGGCGGAGAGCTTGACTGCCACCTTCTGAAGGCAGAATGCAGTCTGAGGGCTGCGAGACAAACATCTTGGCAGATAGTACGTGCATGGATTTCTGTATAGCCCTCTGGAACTGAGGATGTGAGAGATACTGTGTCTGTTTAGTCACCTGAATATTAAGTTATGGTCTTTTTTCCAATGTTGTGTGGCCTCTCTCTCCAAAGCCTTTCTCTCTGCTCGTATCAGTCTTTCCAAGTCATCCGTTTTGCTGAAAGGGCTGCTTGGGCATACGTGACGTGCCATCCCCCAGAGGTACGTTATTGTGGCACTGATCAGTGCTGTGGTAGTACTTGTCGCTGAATCCCTGTGTGAGAGAGGGCATGAAGTACAGTGTATTATAATGCTGTCTCATTGAAAATCTGGATATAGTTGAGCTGGGTGCTTGGGGAAACTGAAGTTAGCGTAGCAGCGCAGCAGTAACACTAAGGAGGTCTCCTGTGATCTCCTCAGGTCACCCTCTCAGCAGCGTATTTCACCCTCTCTGATAACCTTGAAGTGGTTTCCTCAGCAGCTGGTTGAGCATTGTCCCAGTCAGCAGAGGAGCAGTCTCACAGTAAGCTGTGATCTGCACCCCAGGCTTGCTGACTTCTGCCAGCGTAAGGAGCGCAGAACTGATCTGTGATCTGCATTGTAGCATGAGATGCTACACTGATAATGTTCACATTCCCAGTTATTTCAATTTCCTTTCTTTTATTTAAATCTTTTTTTTTTTTTTGAAATTTCAGCACGAGATCACTGCAAAGACCTGAACAACCTGAGTTTTGTCTTTCCTACCATCTTCCATGCCTTTTCATCTATATATTGTGTAATGACTCTACTGTATTATTTTAGCACCTGATTCTACTGGTGCTGGATCTACACAGACAACCATCAATATTCGTGTTTCACCTGAGAAAATCCGCCAGGGAGAACAGTTTAATATATGTGGCCTTAACAGCAGGGACAGAACTCTTAGTAACCTCAAAAGAAAATGCGCAGCATCCCCGAAACTTGCGTTACAACAATATTAAATCATTCTTTCCTAAAAGAAGTCCCAAAGTCTTTTTGGAAAAGTGGAAATTTTAACTCTAAATTGTAAGATGACTCTTTTGAAACGGTATGTGGCTAGGAATTGGAAARTAGGTCTGGTGTACAGAGGCATAACCCACAAAACGGAAACCTGTGGTCTTTAACTGAATTACTTTTCCTTTGAGGGATTAAAYTATTTTAGTTAGAAAAACATTTTTAGTATGGGAATAAATGCACTTATATCAAAGTAACCCATTATAGCTAAATCTATGGAGAATTTGAACGTCTTTCAGATGTGTCCTAATTTATTTTAATTGAATGCTTCCCATGAGTGTTAAAGGACTGGAAAAAATCAAGCAGTTACTTTTTCTATTTTCTGTCATCTTTAGGAAAGTTATTAACCTTCAAGTTAGGGACTGTGTCAGTTTTATATCACATGATGAACAGTATTATCTTACTCTGTAGGGACAGAAGGTTTGGAAGAGCAGTCGCTTTGGTCTTGAATGTCTACAGAGCTGAGGACGTAGTTGTCTGTTCCACTGGCTTCAAATACAGGAGAAGTAGTGAAGAGTGACATAGTTGTACGGAGCTGAAAGGGTATGTAATGTTTCACTTCAAGACTGATCTCATCCTTTACCTAAATGCATTCATGTGCCAGGCAGTCTTTGACTTTCGAGGGAAAGTGCTCTCCAAACCCTTACTTTGCCAAGAAACTGTTAACTTATTCCCTGTGTAAATTGTTGCCTATGTAGAGCATTTGATGACTGAAACAAAACCATATTACAGATGTGTAACGCTGTCTATTTTAGTGCAATTACTTATCCACCTGTGAAAGTCTGGTTTTTAATCTCTTCTTCTCTTTATTGTAATTGAAGAACAGTGATGTAGATAAAGAAGAAGGAATGGTTATCAGAAAAGTTGAGGAGAAAGAAGGAGCAGGATACCGGTAGGATTGGAGCACATGTGTTAAAATGCAAGAAATGACAAAAGACTGAAAATGGTGTGTTGCTAAGGTGGCTGGGAGAAAACATCAGCAAAACAGTCTAAGCTATAAATCTAGTTCTAGCAGCAGCATAGCAAGATGAGAGTCAGGGTTCCAGGATCTCTTTAAGTAAGAAGTGGTAGGAATTAGTGATTCAAACAATGTCTGGGAAAGCAGTGATATCATTAAAATAGTTTAACAGCTTCCTTGTTGTTCTAGCACGTTGGAAAGGAGTCCTCAAAAAAATCCTTCGTTCAGAATGTGAGTCCCCATTCTGCTCCTCCAAGTGAGAGTGCAAGCACCCAACTGCCTTGTCTTAAACTGTTCCTTTTACATAAGTGCACCCAACACTTGGGTGCTTCAGCAGCCTCCCCAGAGCTTCAGAAAGAAGAGACTTTTGTCCTTTTCTCTGATTACGGAGTGCAGAGATTGTAGTGCCTAATTTTGTTATGTTCTCATGCTCTAATAGCTTGTTATGCTTTGTCTCGCTTATGCTGTGAGGTGCCAGTCACAGTTATCATAAGCCCTTTTTGTTGACCAATTTACATTTTGACTAGCAATAATTGTCTTTTTATACTTAATGTTATGGATTGCACTAAAGCTGAATGGTGTATTGTAGGCTATTTGTTCAGCCCTACAAAGAAGTTATTGTGTGAGCACAGCTCTAACAAATGATCTAAGCGACTCTGATACAAAAACTGTTCAAAGTTGTTTTTCTCACTCTTTTAAATAGTTTATTTTTATGTTTGCTGGTAACTGCTCAATGTATTAGGCAAATTTATTTTTAGATATGGACTCAGTGTCTTTTTCAGCATTCATAAGAAGTGAAGTTCTGTTTAGCAGATGGAATTTAATTACCTGTGGTGAGCTATCATGGATTTGGTGTAGGCTTGAGAATGTGGACTCAGTTAATGAAGGGTAACTCCATTTTGGGTCAGTCTCCCACTCTGATTAATCTCCATGGGGAGAGATTAGTGCAGGACTAGTGATTCTAATAGGTGTCAAACAGAGCAACAGATCAGATTGCTGAGCTTTCTGGATGCACGTCCTCCAGTTCCTTATGCTAAGACGCTTTGAGTATAATTAAACTTTGGTAAACCAAGGAGTTTTTTCTGAAACCAGTAAGGGTTTGGTTTCTGAATTGCAGCCTGTTTGGACTTGCCATGTGATAGGTATCAAATCTCCTAGTCAACTGTATTCTTAAATACAAGTTTTTAGAGCTTTTCTGCAGAATTTTTGAACTTTAAGACCTTCTTARCAAGTATTTGCCCCACAGAAGTGTGCAAGGGGATTATTTTTCCGCTTTGCTGTCAACGTTGACTTGTGTACTTGAGGTAGTGTTATGCAAAGCTAATCCCAGATTAGTGCCTTTCCAAGCAGGCAGGGTAAAACTGGCTCTGTTAGTTGGGCTTGTGAAAGCTGTAATATGTACGTAACAATGCACCTGAGATCCCTAGAGATTGATGATTTTTATGTGCCAGTAAGATGTTTAACGGATTGCAGTGGAATTCAGTTCATGGAGAGGGAGTGTTGTGCACAGCCTAGATTTTAGCATCAAACATGGAGAGCAGTTTGTATTACAGTAAATTAACTTTCTCGAAATGTAATTAAGCTAAGCAGAGACCAAACCAATTGAGACTTCAATTTTGAAGGCTGGATTTGCACAAGGAAAAAAGATGAATTTCAAAATGAGGAACATGTGGCTTCTGCTTAAGTTTTTTCTGTTTTGTTTTAATGTTTGTTATATTTAAGCCCACAAAATGTGACTGAAGTTCCCTAAACCAGAACTCTTTTTTAGTGTGGCTATGTGCAGAACGGCTCTGATGGCTTTTGCTTCCTAAGCAGCTTTCTGTGAACATCAGGCTTTCTAACTGTGGATGCCCAATTTAAATATTCCCCTCTGCAATTTGAGCTTTGTGTGTGTAAATGTGTGTAACGTGTGTGTGTGTGATATACATATGTATGTGTGTATATAAGCTGTATATGTATATAAATAGGTATTTATATATATAAAAAATAAGAGCACCACGAGCAAGTGTGGTCAATAGAAACAAAACACTCCACCATCTACAGGGACTTACTATCCTAATGAAATTAGGAGATGGCTAAACATTTGATCCTTGTATCACCGTAGCAACTGGCCAGTTATCCTCAGTTAAGTACTAGTGTAACTCCCCTGACTTCCAGAGTGTCAGGCTGCTATAAAACTGATCTGAGGAGGGAAGGAGGTTCACATTTCTCTGGTGTTTGACTAGCAGTTCAGAGCAAACCTGTGATTGCAAGTGGCAGCAGAACGATGCTGTAGAGCTCCTACTGCAGCCGGTCAGTCCTCTGTTGTCCTTGGCTGACTATGGAGCCCTTCAGCATTTTTCAGAAGCAAACTTTTGCAAGGCTGTTTTATTAATTTTCTTGGTGGTTTGGGTATTCTTGGGGCCTGAGTTTCAATGAATAAAAACTGTAACATGCAAGAGATTAGTTTCTGCTAGCTTGTTTAACTAGACAGATTTCTATTTCTGCGCATTTCATTTCAGGAAGGAGGTGTTGGAGGAAGGACTCCTTCCCGAGACCTTGATGCTTTTGACTATTCGGTTTAAATGAAACCCCTTTAATAATAGCATTCTAGCTAGCAATTTTATCTGTATTACAAGTAATGCACAAGGCTTGTACCTGTTTAGAAGAACATCTGTCTAAAACTGACTTGTGAAACCCTGGAAATATTAAAAAAATACAGTATCTGAAATCTTTTAACATTTTATTAAAAAAATTGACAAAATTATTGCAGTCTGAATCAAAGGGGCGATCTCACTCCTGTTTACCAAACCTGAGTTGCTGCTTGGGTCTTAAGCCTAACATAAATCAAAGGGGAAGTATTTTTTCTGTAAAACTTTAATTTCCTCCACTAGACAGTTTTATACAACCTGTCATTTTAATATTGCACTACTTTTCCTTCCAACAAAAGCAGCATATCAAAAACTGTAAATCACGTTTGCTTACAGGGGGAAATGTAATGCAAATAAGGTGCTTTAGCTTTCTGGGACTCTTTTTCCAAAATAAAATTCCAGAAACTGTTTTAAGAATCAAGAGAGGATTTTTAAAGCAAGGAGTCTGACTGGCTACTTTCTTTGTGTTTGATTGCATAAGAATTGTCAGTGTTTGTTTTTGGTTTGTTTTTTTGGTTGTTTTTTTTTTTTCTTTTTTTTTAAGGAAAGAAAAAAAGAAAAAGCTCTTGCAACATTCAGATTTATGCTGGCTCCCCATTATTGCACTATTTACTCTCCTGGATAAGGAAAACCACAGCTGTTCTTTTGCACTTTTTAAGGCTGATCTCACTAGAGAGAGGCTAAACTAGCAGACAGAATGTACGCTTTTCAAAAAAGCTTTCCATTAGAGAGCTCTTTTCCGTTGAAGAGTTTACCTTTTCTGGTTACAGATATTAAACTGTGCAAAACATAAGACGCAGTTCTGTATCTTAGTTACCATATTGAGGGCTATTTTTTTAGGCTGTGAGGTTTTTGAGGTCTACTTGCATACTAACTACCTGGAAGCTTAGTGCCAGAATAGATGCTTTCTAATATGAGAATCAAATATTAAGCACCTCTCTCTCAGGATTGAACTGAGGTTTATATGAAGGTCTGCTGCTTCTGGAGCCCAAACAGTGGGCTGATTAGTAGAAGGGATTGTTTAACAAGCTTTTGTTCGGTTGTTATAAGTGAGGGAGTTCTGTCATTTAAGTGAAAAATTTAGATTTATGTAGGTGAAAATGATTTAATCTTTGTCATTGTGGGAATTGAATCACTTTCTGCTTTTTAATGGTGTAATGCAGGATAACTGTGACTTGGATTTGGAGAACTGCTGGATGTTTGCCTGTATCCTTTGACTGTGGAGTAAATGGAGTCTTCATAACCAGAAATGGAGACATTACGCTTTTTGTTTTTGTTCTGCTATTAGATCCCCATACGTGACTGATCTATGAAATGGCAGAGAATGGAACAGATTGTGACCAGAGACGCATAGGAATGATCAAAGAACAGCACAATGGAAACTTTACAGGTAGGTGGAAAATGACTTAATGTTCTCAGCTGGTCAGCTTGGTGTGTAAAATGGCCAGCACATTACTCAAAAGGATTTTTTGTTGGTGCACTTTATGCCCAGATAATGCAAAGGGCCTCAATGCCTGAATCAATCTTGGAAACTTCAGTCATCTCTAAATCTGAAGTCTAGAGGATTTATGTATTGTAAAGCCACAGAATAGTTTTATGCTGTGTATTTCCATTCAGTTTTCTCTTATACTCTTTTCTCCCTCCAAAGTTCTTATTCTGTAGTTCATATGCATGTGAGCCCTGTAAAGCTGACTTGGGTACCAACAGGGGCTGCAACAGGACTGAGCTAAAAAACCAAACTATGTTGGCAAATATGTGGCTGTAGAAGTCAGGCTATACAGCCCCACCCTTTGGCACTGAAAAGTTAGTACTTGGTAATAAAAATCTGTTTTACTCTGGGAGAAATCCAGTTATTAGTCTCCCAATTTCTAGCTTTTCTGTTGACATTTAGCTTCACTATAATTTATCAGTTTCAATGATAAATTACTAACAAAACAGTTAACTACTTCATCTCCTGCCTTGCCTCTGTTTTTCCTACTGGTATGTCTGAAGTAGGCTTGGGTTATTGTTTAGGATTCATGAAAAATAACCTGAGAACATCTCATTAAGAGCCTTGTGTCACTGAATTATCTGTGCTGTGTAGTATAGCATAGAAATTATAATCATTTTAGTTTGTTTCCTGTCAGCTTTGAATGTGCCAGTTCCATATTTAATTAAGTTTTGTAACCAARTGATTTCCCAAGTTGTATGCAGTCTTACACCATTGTCTTTTATGACCTTTACTAAAAACAAAGTCATAAAAAACAAGGTTGAAGCATTTCTATTAGACATATTAAGTGAAAAAATAGAGAATAGAAGTTCTTGATGCAATGAATGCAGCAAGATTTAAAGAGGAACTGTATGGGTGTTTGTATGGAACAAATCAAAGCCTTTTGCTTAAAGGCTTAGGTCATTCTGTAACTCTGAGGGAATGTGGATGTTATCCAGTATTTGCTGTTGTAGGATTTCTGTTAGTTCATCTAAAGCAACTGACGCTTACAGCTAAAGAATACAAAATTAAATGGGCTATGTGACTAATGAGGTATGCAATTTCTATGTAAATATTAGCATCTGATAAGGCAGCATGTTTCAATTACTGGAATAAGACTGAAATAATACATCTTGAGTTACAATATGCTGGGGATTCAGATTAGATTAATATTTTAAATGCAACAGCTTTTTACAAATTTAAAATTTATGAATATTATTGCAGTGTTTTAAATGTATACAAAACAGAATACATACGTTTTGACTTTGTGTAGTAAGTGATGTTTAAACAAGTTTGGTGTCTGTTTGGATACAGGAGKTATTTTTGTTTATTTTTTCCATTGTTTTGTGATCTTTTTTTTTCGCTCTTATTTCAGAATTCATTTTCTTTAAAAGTTTAAAAATTATTACCGCTCATTAGCTTGACAACCTTTGAACAAGCCATTCTCATCCAAAAAATAGCTAGGGTTTTTATTAACCTTGACTGTATTTTAAGCACAAAATAACACAGTTATTAGAAGAACCTTTCTTCTATACTTGTACGGTAGCGTACAGTGACTGCTGTTATAGTAGTGTTGAGCGCCGCATTATAACCAAATCACTGCAGTTAAAAGCAACCAAATGTATAGCGTCAGTCCAGCGAAGGACTGCAGTATAAAAGCAGGTCCTTTTCATGGGAGCACTTCCTGTCTGCTGGGCTCGTTTTGGAGAAGCTGAACAGCGTGGCAAGGCCTGAGGATCCTGACTGGGAGGGTAGATGCTATTATCCAGTTACACGGTGACTGAAGGGTATAAAGAGCATGTGTAATTCAATCTAGTTCGATTGGAGAAGTCTGAGAATAGCTTTGGAAGAGAACCAAATTCGAAAGTTCAAAGTGAAATGTGGTCTCTGTAGTGGGTGATAGAGTCACATTTGACCTAATGTATTAGCTGGTTTGTAACTAGTAGTGCAGTACCTTGCATACAGGCTAATAGATGTGCAAGGCTTTTTGCACCCGGGGCCAATTAGATTCTTGAATGGTTGTCAGCTGCATGGAGGAAAAAAGCCACCTTATTTCCTTTGCTGGAGGTCACCTGATTTCTGATGCCCTTAGAGCAAATGCCTTGTCATGAGTGGAAAAGATAACTGGGAGCCCACATTAACTTCCTAACAAAGCCAAAAAAAAAAAAGTCAGTATATTTTTGGGTGGGATGGAATCTGAACTGTCAGCCTGTGCTTTTACATTTCTCTTGCTTTTCATTTGCAGATTCCTCTTTGTTGAGTGAACGGAAGCGACGGGACCGAGAAGAGAGGTTGAATATTGTACTGTGGAGACAACCGCTTGTTACCTTGCAGTATTTTTTCCTGGAAACTCTAATAAACTTGAAGGAATGGACCATAAAGTAAAGATCATTTCTTTAACTTCTACTAAGCATTCTGGGGAAACCTATGCTTTGATTCAGTAGGTCATTCTGACATCTCGCTTTCCCTGATGATTCACAACTTTAAAATTCTTCTTTCAGAAAACATATTTATTTTTGTACCTTAAAGGTGGCTACTGGAACATACCACACTTCTAGCTGTGTACTCAGACCTTCTGCCTAAATTACATAAGTGTAAATACAGTAAGGTGTCAATAGAAGAAAATTGCAAACTTCCTTTCTGAAGAGTTGAATATTCCAATTTGAAGGAGTGGGACGGTGTTTTGGGATCCTTAAGGAAGAGATATTGTACTTACGACTGCAGTGTTAAGTACTGATCTATTAATGTATGTGTTAGTATTGCTGAGTGATCTTCAAATAGCTCAGCTAGGGCAGGGTTCAGGATGATGTGGAACTTGCGGTGGTGTTTATGATGCTGCGAAGAGGACTTTGCTTGTAAGCTATGTGGTCCCTTTCACAGCAGGAAATGATTTATTAAAGCACTTTCCTTAAGCATTATTTACACACTGGATAAAATGGGCTTTTATTCCAGTTAAAAAATTTGCAAGTAGAAGTCCTAACATCCCCTACTAATGCTGAAATGCGTAGGTATTTCTTAACGCACTAGGCTTGAGAGGGTTTGGAGTGCCAAAAGGCAAACGTGAGTAAAATTGGCAATTGAAAAAGCCAAGAGTAGCAGCCATCCTAGTGCTTGTGTTGGTAACTGGAATCTCTTGTGTTTGGGATTGAGTTTACAGTCATCTTCCCAGTCAGAAGATAGGATCTAATACCACCTTGGGTGATCATAGCTGTCGGACTGCCTCTTTGCAGTGTGAGCAGAGATTGGTGATAATGGGCTATGGTCATTGACCCTTCTGGGCTAGGTTCAAGGTGCTGACACATAAGATCCATTGAGAGAAACTTCTGTTTTCCATTTGGATCTTCTGAAATGATTTGTATGAAAAATACCAGGTTTACGTAGCGTAGTTTTAATCCCCTTTTACGCCCCACCCCTCCCACACCCCCCAAAAAAATCTAACCCCAAAACCTACTTGTTTTACTACATGCCTTCTTTCAACTATCACTGGGAATTGTTTCTTTGAGAACTGTTTTATCGGGTCTTACGTTAGCCATTTTTGACCACCTACAAGCATTTATTTAAACCCAGCAGAAATAACATCTGAGGTCTCATTTTAAGCTGACTATTGCCTGGCTTCCTAGACATGAAATTCTGTTACAGATAGCACTTGCATCCTCTGTTGTGCAGCACATCTATGTTGTCTAGCACTAGCATGACAATATCTTTACAGAAAATAACACTGACTATTATAAGCTATTAAGTTGAGACCTCAGATTGACTCTTAATGATATCCTGTGTTCCACTTGAGTAAATTGTGATTTAAATGATGACAATCACTTGAAAATCCAATTCTCATATTAATATAAGCAGCACAAAGTATTTTAAAATTAAAGGAAAGTTAGAGTGACTTTTTTCAGCTTGCTTAATATGAAACATTTGTGACTGTTTTCCTGTATTACACGTCTCATATTTCTATCTTTTTCTGCCTAAATAGATAAGTTACGTTCATAGTTTTCTATTTCATGTCTGAGATTTTTAAGTGATGCTAGYGTTTGCTTTTTTATATCATTAGGTGACAGTATAATAGTGTTTCCGAGAAAATAATAAATGTATTTGCTAATCTACTGTGTGTGGCCACATACACATCAAGCAGAATGTGTATGTAAAACTAAACAGGCTCAAAAGTAACTGGGTATCAAATTACATAGGAAAACACTTTTCTCCTCTTATTGTAGTAGCTTTCTAATGCTTCATAATTAGCTAAAATGTATTTATTAAACTTTGAGCTGTTACAAGAGATATTAATTTCAATAGATCAGGGGAACCAAAATAGTGTAAAGATTTGTTCCTCTTACTGTCACTGTGATTCTACCCACCAGCACACAGTTTGAAATTAGCACTTCTGTATTCCACCCACAGCTCATCCCTTACCCAGGGCCAGTGCAGTGCCTGCCTTGCACTTTGCTTAACCATGGATGTTGTTGATGGTCCTGTCTTTGAGACTGTCTTGGCTGCAGAAGTTAAATATTTGTTTTCAGATTGTGTTTGTTTTCAGACAGTTACTTTGTTTTTCTTTATTAAAAAAAAAAAAGAAGTATGCATGGCTGAACTTCGATCTCACTTGACGGTGAAGTAGAGATTTTTTCATAAAGAATAAAGGCTCCCCAGATATTTTCTTGGGAGGTTTATGCTTTTATAATAGCAAACTTTTCAGCTGCCATTATCCCCACTGACTACATCCACACAGACCCAGTCTACAGGGATAACTAAGTTACTTTGAAATGCATGCTAAATTATGAAAAACCCTAATTGCCATTTGTCTTTTAAGATTGTGGCATCGGCGAAGTATCTTGGTGTCTATTTTACTGACGCTTGCAGTGCTTACAGCTACGTATTACATTGAAGGAACACATCAACAGGTATGAGGTTTTCACGTTAACTTTCCTTAGTGACTAATAACTTCCTGTCCCTGTGCCAAAGTAGATATACTGGGAACTGAATGGGGTCTTCATGAAATTGTAATGTATCTTTTGAACTCCTACTCACTAAGGATATTTGTTTCTCATGTCATGACTCCTCTCTGTTGTGTGTGGATGAGCTGCGTTTTAGAGATGCGGAACGATCAGCTGTATTGTTTGACCTATTCTGTTGCATCTGTAGGTGTTCCATTTCTCATCCGTTCCTGAATAAGCACACCTCCGATGCTGCAGCACTCCTTCACATCTGCTGTTAACAAGCTTTTAATAGTGGTGTGAGCTCTTGAGATAGAATGTTAAACTGAGTCATGATAGAACTTCGTGGTTCCCGAGAAATGTTTCTTCTTCTGCTATGGAAGGGTCTCCTGACCCCTATCCCATGCTAGGATAGGCATATATCTAGACATGAAATGGTTTCATGGTTCAAATGTGTTTCTGCGATGTTTCTTATCCCCCATTGTTTTAAAATGGTTGTGTTAAAAACTTTTTTGTGCTTTGGAGTACATGAAGACTGATGCTTTTGCATCACTTGAAGTGTAAGCCATTGCTTAAGCATAAAGGTTATGGTGTTGTCTACACCTTTCCCCTCCCCATTTCTCCTTGAGTTTCAGATTTTCCCTGAGGGCAGACAGCCCTTTTAAACCCTGCAGAGCATTTCCTTGTGCAACTGAATCATCTTACCGCTCTGACTCTGAAATCGGCTGGTTCCCAGTTTCAGAGAACTTGCTTACATCCGTACTGCTATGGTGTGTCACTGGCTGCCTGAGGGACATGCAGGTCTGGAACAGGAGTCCTGGCTTCCCAGGACGGGTCTTGAAATGCAGTGAAATGAGTTGCTTCAGCTCATTGCGTTCTCGCTCACTCAATCCCATGCTTGAGACCTAAGCGCTTACACGCAGAGCAGGTTGGTAGATGGTAAATCGGTGGCCCGTTCCTGATGGACAAATACCTGCTTCATTAAAAGCTGCCCTGGTTGGTGGCCTTGTCAGCATGAAGGCCAGAGCGTGATGCACTCAACATTTGCCACTAGATGGCTCTTGCAAACGTGTTGAGGCGCATGGCCCCTGAGCTGGCTGCTGGGCCTCCACTGCGCCAAGGCTTGGCAGAGCAGTGCTGCTCAAGGTTTCCTTGAGCCTGCTGGGAGCAAACCTGTGCCTCTGGGACTGGCAAGGGGAGTGTGACCTGCAGAGTCCAACCGGTGCTTGGAGCTCTCCGTTCTGGGGGGGTTCTCGGTCATGTGTGCCAGCAGGTATCTTTCCATCCCCCTTCCTCCAGAGCTCCTTCCCTAAAGTCCGTGTCCTGCTAGTGCCTCTATCTATCTCTATGTACCATCAATGTATACTTGAACATGAGCCACTTTCTTCTGAAAGCATACTCAGAATAGTGAAGTATATTTGTGATTTTCACTTGCTGTTTTCAAGACTTTTTTACACCCTGGCAGGTTGAAGCCTGGTTAAGACTGGTAAACTTCATCTTGGTGCTGTTGGTCCATGGATGGTATAAAATGGCACCTCTTCTTGGGGCTGTGCTACAGACAAGTTGATGGCCTGTCTCATCCTCTTAGTATTGCTGTCATGGCAGTGAGAGGGAGATACTGCTTCCCTTTTCCCCAGTGTACCCAACTGGACTTTTTATGTCCAGAATTTGCTGTGACTTTCTCATCTCCCCTCACTTATATGTGCAACACACAACCAACATTTTAATYTTTTTTTAAAAGTAACAAACCTGGTTACTCACTGGTCCGAGATAAAACATTCAACAGACTAACTGAGAGTGCGGCTAATTCTATTCCTTTATTTAATCTGTTCAGGCAATTCCCTCAGCTGTCTGCTCACTGCTTGGGCTCCAGTAGACACTGTCTGGGGCTTGCTGCTCACTGCTCACACCTAGTGCCTGTTCTGGATTTCACCCCCCTCCTATTGAACCTGAATTTTTCATCTATCTCCTTGCTGATGCTAAGGCATGTGGGCTTTTCTTTTGAAAGTGCGCTATTTTCTGCACGTCTGTGCTGTAATTGTAATAAATTGCAAATAGAAGTATCTAGGATTCTATTTCAGTTACTGTAATCCAGATAACTATCTGCGTTAGTTTGTAGCTTTAACTTTCTCTCCTAGGAGATATCACCATTCTTGTTTTTTTTCTCTTTTGTGACTTTTCTTTTTCAGTATGTGCGGTATATGGAGAAAAAGTTCTTCTGGTGTGCCTACTGGGTAGGATTAGGCATTCTGTCCTCTGTCGGACTTGGAACAGGTCTCCACACCTTTCTGCTCTATTTGGTAAGGATATTTCCATACCGTGTTCTTTCTGAATCGAGTATTTAAATTGTTGCATATTTTTAAATATGTGAATAAAGAATATTCCCTAAGTCCTAAACGTTAAGTACTTCTGAAGGAAAAGAAATACTTACTGTAATGCTTCTGGGCTCTAGTGAATGCTATTCATATTCTATACTGTATAACCTYGTTTTGTAGTTTGTATGCTGTATGTTTGTTGAACTGTAAATATTAGCCTGCTGTTAATCCTCACTTTGAAACGAGTCAAAATCTGCAAGCTCTATCCTCTAATTTCCTAATTTAAATGAAACATTTTCTAGTGTATGCAGCTCAAATGTTTCCATTTAAAATTTTTCAGCATACTCTTTTTTTTTTTTTTTTAGTAGCTTAAAATGATCGTTTTTCTAGCTGAAACCGCTAAAATAGGCAGCTATTTTAAAGTTCAGGCTGTATTGATTTTGCTTTGAAAATAATAGCAAGAAGAATGTTTTTCTACAAAGATAAAATAATATCTGTTCTGAAAATTTGTATGATGTTGTTTATCTCAACTTAGCTAGGAAAGTTAGGGAAATGTTTGGGTGTGTTTTGCTTTTGGCCATTGGATTAGTTCCTTGTTTATGAAACCACTGTCCTGGATTTAAGAAAAGGATTCATGGCCACAAAATAATTAAAACCAGTTTATGCAACAAATGTCATCTTGTATTTGGAACAATTACAGATGTTTACTTTCAGAACTGCTTTAATCATTAACAATAACACAGAAAACACTACAAGAAACAAGAAACTCGTGCTTTTCCACACAGCAGGGCAATGCCTGTTAGATCGAATGGCATCTGTATGGGCTGCATTTGCAGTAGTCTTAGGCTTACTCTTAGTGTAGCTTCTCTCTAAAGACTGTGGAGGCAGAAAGTACAGGAGAAAGGAAACTATTGCTAAACAGAAACAAGTTTATGCATGCACAGCCTTCTAGACAAAAATATTGCTGTCAGTCTAAATGATTGGAAATGGAAATTCAGTAAAGCTGATGAACACAGTGTCTAAACATTTTTATGTAACACTGGATAGTGCTTAGACAGCAGTGAATTGACAATGTACAGATCTTTCTGACTTGCAGAGATGATGCTGTTAATAGCTTAGGGGACAGTAAGACACATGGGCTGGACAGAGGGAGAATCAATCGTAATCATCAGTCCTGAACCGAGGTGCTCTCTCTCGCTGGAGAGGCAAACCAGCATTGAGTGATGCATGAGGTGGGGTCAAGCTCACAAACTCAGCTCACTTTGGGTTCTCTGCCAGCCTACGGTGGGAGTGAAAATGCAGCAGGGTGGGATCACCAGCTATTCAGCAGGACAGAGAGAGGAAGGGAAAGGAAAGCAATTCCAGGTTTGCCGCAGAAATCAGTTGGTCATGATTCAAATCAGCAAGTAGRAAACAGTTTAAATGATAATTTTAATCTTGTCCTGCTTTTTCTATATTTTCTTAGGCTATCAACCAGTGAGCGTGAACTTAAGATTTCCTCTAACCAAAGATTTCACGTATTTAGACATTCTCTTTGAAGCAGTTTGGAGAGCTTATCATACAGTTCCTAGTCTTAATTTTTACACATGTTGTGTCAGAAATCTAGTAAACAAGAAATGTTATGCACCATTTCTAAACTGTATTTGAAAGTGGGTGCTGTTTCTTTGCTGTACATTGATCTGACACAGGGTAGCAAGAGTGCTGTCATCTTACACCCTAGGCCACTCCAAGATGATTTTGTCACATAAAGAAGTCTTCATAAGATAGCACCACTTTATTTCTAAAAGAAAGTGGAATGAATTGACCTTTCTTTTACTCTGTATTTAAAAATCCAGATGTTTAAATAGTTCTAAATTACTTCAATAGAAAACAAATTAAATTTCATAACATATCACTTAAGTTTTCCTGTGGGGTATGTGAACCTAGTGGGTATGTTTAGGCCATGACCTGAGCTGACATTAAAGTAACGTATATACAAAATATAACTTATCTATTGGCTTATCAGTATAACTTACGGTGGGTGTATAGGAGGTGAACAGCCTTCCAAAGATTACAGGGAAGTGCATCACCTACRAAAAGAAATTTAGTTTAATATTGTTAGGAAAGGTATTTGTTGCAGACATAGCGAAGGTATTTATTTGGAATGCAAGAGGCAAGGTTTCACATAACTTTGTTGGGGGGAAAAACCAGACAAAATAGATTGCACTGAATAATTAGAAGGTGGTTATAGAATAAAATGTAATAAAACTATACCATCAACAGCTAATGTGTAACACTAGAGGAGAAATAACTTGTTTGCTTTAAATATGTAAGGCAGATAAGCATGTCTCTATTACATGGACGGAATTCCGCAAAGGCAGTGAGTGTAGGAAGAAAGAGAAGCAAGAATTCATTTTCCTCTTTTCTCCTATGCAAGATTTAGTGATTAGCATGGACTGTAAATTCAGGACAGTTACACTTTCTGGGCAACTGAACGCTTGTCTGAGCACTGAGTGGTTCATACTTTGGTGGAATGTATCTGGCTTTGTAGCCGCTAGATGGCAGTGGGACTGTAAAAACACAAGTTCACTGCCCTAACAGCGTGTTGCCATTTTAAGTACCTGAACTGTTAATATTCTTGTCAATACAGCTATATCAGCAATATGTGTATGTAATGTGCTATCAATGTAGTAATACACTCCTTAATATCGCCTCAGTTTGAGCCTACACATTGTGTGAAAAGGAACTTGGAGTACTAACTGAAGACTGTTGGTGCAACTTTCAGGGGTAAATTATTTCAGAATAGTGTTCTGGATTTAACCCATCTGGAAACAATGCAATTAGGAGCTCCAGCTTTCAAAAGGAGGAATTTTAAACTATTTTGCTTTGCCAGTTGTGCAGCAGTTGCCTCTAAAAGTAGAAATACCATAGGTTAAGCGGGGAACTCGCTGTATTAACTTTTACTTTACTGTATATCTACTTTTCATGTTCTGTATACTTTTAATTACATTTCTTCATTATGGTAAAACTTATTCTTCCATTGATTCGAAGAAATGAAAAGTTACAAACCAGAAAATCCTCTTCTGCTTTAGTGCCTGGATTTGCTGGCAATAGAGAATAGACTCAGTAAGTGTTTTAAAATTGCTTTTAATTAATTGCTCATTTAAAATCTGTATGTACAGTGAGATTGTTGGGAATGCAATTACATGCTTAGAGAACAATGCTCTTGGGCCCACCCATGTGCTGCTGAGCTCTTGTTGATGCTTGCAGTATTGTCTCTGCCATTAAGGGCTAATGGGTAGGAATTGGTGGCATGTAGGCACCTGTTCTGACAGTGTGCCTGAACTTCTTCAGCTGTGACACAGGTGCATCTTTTTTAAATATAGCCCTCCATTTACTGCGTACAACTGTTTTCATATCAAATTGTTCATAAGCACAGCCTGTTAGCTGGGAAAATCATAGAAATAGTTATGCAATAGGTGCAGTATATGAATGACTTGGGATGTTTGCTTTCCCTGGCCTGGTTAGCTGTTTTTCCAGTGTTGAAAACTGTCATTTGTCTGGATTCTTCAGAGCATCTCTCACCAGCCGCTTTTTGGAGCGGCAGGAATTCAAGTGCCAGGAGAGATCCTGGGGTTAGCTGAGAAGAGAGTACTTGGAAACAGTTTGCTTAAAGTAGATTTTACAATCTAAAGCAGTCTCAGTTTGGGGGGAAGTTGCTGCCCCTGGTTAATATCAGTTCACGTCTGATTTGGATTTTGCCGGTCACCAGGACATTCTTGCTGCAAACATCTCGGTCTAGGAGGGAGAGGTCAATTTTGTTGGTTTGGTAATAGGCTTTTTATTGCTATTTCTGTGATTCAAGAACTTTCTATATATTATAAAGGGTCTGAACATTGTCTGCTGCGTTCGTTCCTAGTTTAATGCTGCTTCCTTAGTTGTAGCCAGCAGCAAATGTAAAATTTGACATGGCTTTTTGGGAAACGATTCTCGTGCTGCAAATTGGCACTGAGCTAAGGGCTGGCACAGAGCAGATCTTCAATGCAGAAATAGGGAAGCAGGCCACTCTTCCAAGAATCCTTTTTATTCTGACACTTTCAAAACAAGTCTGCTGGCTGATTTTCCCAAAGTCCATTAAAGGTTTTTCACAATTCTTTAAAAACAACACTTTAAAAATAGTAATCACGATGTGGTTCTGTAGGAAATAAAACTATTATGATTAACGGCTCTAAATGCTGTTTTTAGCAGCACACAGCTTTTTTTCTTAGTCCTGAGATGTTTTCTCTTCTATTGGTGGTATATTAAAATATAAATGATGTGAATCACCTAATTACCAAAAGAAGATGACTGAGGGTAACTCGTCAGGAATTTCTTGCGTTTGTACATCTCGGAGAGGTCTGTTCGCTGCCGCAAAATGAAATGAATGAGCGGCCGGCGGGCAGGGGGCTGGGGCGGAGCGGGGGACGCTAGGTGGAGCGCTCGGTTGGGACCGCGCTGCCATTGCCATCTTCACCCAACGCTCTGCCTCGTGATTTGGTTTCAGTTCAGCTCTGGCAAACGGATTGCAAAAGATGCGACCGAGGCAAAAATATCAGCTTAGAATTAATGCCTATCAAAAAGTCTTGCACGAGAAGCGGGTGATAAATGGCCCTTCTGTGTATGGTCTGTTATAATCTGTAATGGTGGGGGATGAATGGAAGCAAATTCCTTACAGGTCAAAAGTGCAGAGTGAGCTTTGGCTGTTTGCATTTGTTTGTGTTTTTGTTTCTTAAATATGGATCTCTGCTTGCTTGCTGACAGAGCCAAGTGGAGCAACTGCTGAAAAGGTTTTCACTGGTGGCCGGGTTGTGGACTAGCACAAACAGGAAACGTGAGGTACAATAGGAATGTTTTGTGTGCGGAGGTCACGCAAGAGTTCCACTTTTTTCAGAATTGTAATATGTGGGTTTGTCACTTAATTCTTACCGGGGTGTTCCGTAGCAGAGTGGAAGAGAGCACGGCAATAATTTCAGGCCATGAAAAAGAACAGAAAACTGCCTTTAAAGAGAAGTGAGTTGAAAAGACAGTGTCCTTATTGACAGCGCTGGCTTTAGAGAGCTAGTCTGAGTTTATCTGGGCTTGAGGGTTCAGTGTCTTTGTTCTGAATTGGTTTTGTTCTGAATTGGTTCCAGGGTTTGGCTTTGGCGAGGGGTCACATTCTGGCCTCCCAAAAGTGTGGTAGTTTGCAGCTGAAATGAGTCTTGTTTTGGCACTCTCTGAACTGGTTTAGGTTAGAATCCAAAGATTTAAAATCCAGACACCTTGTGTAATAATGAGCCTGTTAGCTTTTAAAAAAAAAAAATGTTGGTGGTGTAAATAATAAAAAATTAAAATAAAATTAAAAACCAAACAAACAAAAACGACAAAAAAAAMCCCAAACCTTTTCCTGCCCAGACTACTGAAAACTTTTTAAATTCAAACTTAATTCCTTTTAGTTATCTGGTTCCAGGAGCTGAGCTTGTAAGGAGACTCATGATAAAATTACTAAAGTGCTTCTAAAAAGAAAAGCTTACAAAACAGGGCTTACTCCATTTTTATGAAGTAGACAGAATAATTTGGAAATCCACAGAACTTACTCTCATTTTTTTTATCCATTTATTTACTTGTGACATTAATTCAGGAGTATTTTCGTAGTGATTGTCAGCTTCAGGAGAAGCTTTGCTCTTCCCATGTGGATTGTTCAAAACTAGTGTGAGTAACCCAGAAGACTATGGGCTCTGTGTGTAAAGGAAAAAGTGAGAAACAAAAGCTGAGCTGCCTCAGCCAGGTGGGAGGGCGCAGCAGTGCTCCCCTTCCCAGTGCTGAATTATTTTTGTTAAGTGAGGTGTTCATTTTCAGTCCATACTGTTCTTCAATTCACATGTCAACTTGCAAGCCTGAAACAAATGAAATAAAAAATGGTTCTGTCTAATATCTGTGCTCAGATTACTGCTATTGACTTGTTAAGGTAGTTGAAAGAAAAATACATGGTGGGTGCAGAAGACAGAAATTAATTCTAAAGAGTTGAAATGGATCCTGTTTATGTGAGGGTTGTTTGTGACTCTTACTCTCTCATTTGTTTCCTTCATGCCTTTAAACCTACTTCCTCCAGCTGTCCTAAGCTTTTTAAAAAAAAAAAAAAAAAAAAAAAAAATCACTTTTGCTAACCATCTCTTGACAGGAACTCTGTTTACAGCTCACATGGGCTCTGTTCTGCTTGAAACTGCAGCACTGATACTAATAACGCACTGATGAACTGGAAGGGTCCAATGAATTAAACTGGACACTGCTGCCAGATTAGTTGTGTAACCTGGGTGTTTCTTAAATGCATTTAAAAAATCTGAGATTAAAAATGGTATTTTCAAGGAGAAAAATGTTCATTTGGAGTCTTAGTCCCTCTAAGTGCATCCACTGTTGTTGTATGTGTCAGACACCAGTAGATACCTGCAGAGAATAAAACCAGCGCCTCTGGTTTAGATTATGCTGTGGAAGAACAATGCCCTCAACTGCTGCAGCTCAGTCTGAGAGACTGCGGACTGAGCCCCAAGGCCCCAGTCTGGTGCGTTAACGTGAGTTGAAACTGATGGTGGTTTAAGTTCTGCTGGGCGTGAACCTGGCAACTACGGAGTAGACACTGCTGGTCCCGCTGTCCTGCTCCGAGGGTGGTAACCTCTGGCATAGGGGCTGGTGGAACAGCTGGAAGCAATAACCTCCCGTATTGCCCCACTGTAACTTGCTGGACCTCATGAGTCAGAGCCCGAAATGGCGTGACTGCGAGTTCCATATATGGCCTCCAGTGCTGCTGAAAGTGGTGTACGTCAGAGTCTGGATGGTTTATCTAAAGCTGGAACTGTGGCAATAAACAGCTAATGTGAAGTGCCTCCATCTGTGCAGCATTAGCTACCTTACTTCGACTTTTCAGAAGTCCGCAAAATATTGATGTCATATTAATATTTAACCTGTATTGAGCATCTTGGCCAGCCGTAGTGATTTGAACTTGCACCAAGCCGAGGAGTTAGTAAGACGATTGGTACACCCTTTTCTTCTTTTTGAAGGTTGATGGACTTTACCTTTTAGATGCTGACACCTTGTTTTCATTATCTGCTCTCAACTTCCTCGTCACTGGTTCTGTGTCTCATAACTGCTGGGAGGTCACGTTGTGCTGTCTCCTCATTTGCTCCCTTGGAGTCTCTGCTCTTTTTTTTTTTTTTTTTTTTTTTTTTTTTTTTTTTTTTTTTTTTTTTTTTTTTTTTTTTTTTTTTTTTTTTTTTTTTGCACAGCCTGAACTTTATACTTTTCATGTCACTGCTTCCTTGAACAGGCTGGAAATAATGATAACAGTGCAAGACGATCTCTAATTGGAGACGTTGAAGCCAATTGTCACTACTAGTGTCAATTTGAATAGATGCTGTGATTTATTCTTCAGAAATAATAAGTGGGTGGCTAGGGCAAGGAGAGAATGCTGACAGATTATTTTTATCCTCTGTCAGCACCAGAGTACAAACTTGGATTCTTCCAATTGTGCCTTTCCCTGACATAAGTCTGTTTGCTCCTATAGAAAGTAGCATGGGCACAGCCTTACAAAACGTCTGCTTTTCACGTTAGTCCTCAAGTAGCAATGTGGCCCTGTTATGCACRCAGTGGTACCACGTGCCTGCTCCCTCGGTGGTTCTTGTTCAGTCATATTCAGAGCTTGTGGCTCATCGTTTGGAATTTCCATCAGCTCTGCACTGTGGGGCAAGGCTTGACTGAAGTGGGAATAGAAACTTGCTAACAGACACATGACTGTAAAATTAATACATTGCATAAAATGCCGTGACGGTCTGCCAAAACTAGCCCTGACTACTTGATGGATGTTTGTGTCACTTGCGGATGCTCTAGGTACGGGATCCTTCTTCATTCTGAGCCCTGTTTTACAGCCAGCACTGCATACCAGACATTATATAAAATCACAAGACGTTTTAATCTTGTAACACAGACAGACAGACTAGATTGACATATTTACTAGCCACCTCCAGATCAAGCTTTTCCCTCTTAATCACAGAGCAGTTTTCTTTGTGGGTAGTTGTCCACTGCTCTTGAAGATAAAAAAGATGCTGTAACTTGGTGTTACTTTCTTGAGAGGTGTAATGACTTCATAGATAAGTATGAGATGAGTCGCAGCCTGGGGCAACGCTTGCAGGATGTTTCCCATGAGAAGCAAGCTCTTGTTTTTCCAATTTATCTTAATCAAATATAGCATGACATGTTTCCCCCCTGTGGAAGGGCTGAGTCTTGAACCCAGTTTGAAAAGCAATGTATCCATGGTCCATGGAGGAAAACAGATTTTTAGTGCATTAAGTTCAGCAATGAGTTCACTGTAATATTTTTCTTGCTGGCAGACATATCACTTTTCTTTGTGAAATGTTTCTAAATTAGAGACAGTCTAAAATTTTATCTTCCCTAAAAATAAAAGGTTAAAATTAGATCTAGTTGTTCTTGTGCTTGTGTCACTTCAGCAGGGTGGCTGTTCTGTGAAGGGCACATGAGAAACCAACAGTTGATATGGAGTTTGTTTGCAGCTTTACTTGTGTTCACAGTCTAGATGCACAGAATGATTAATAATGTGAAAATATGATTCACTTTTAATCGGCTATTCAGTCATTTTTTCTTATGGTAAAGACTTTTCTGTTTTAAGTATTATACATATCAGCATGCTTTTAAGGATTTTAACTTCTTGAATTTTTTTTTTCATGTGCCTGCTGTCTCTTTCCACTAGCACTGATGAATTTCCAAGCATAATTCATAGATAAAAAGATTATACTTTCTAGAAATTTCATAATACATTTAATGTAACTTACTTCTAAGGATTAGCAATGTCTATTCTAACTTGGGTGCCTTCAATCACTGAACTAAAACTTCTCTGAAGGCCTGCGAGTTCAAGAGTTCGAGGTTACCTTCTATGAGGCATTAGGGTTGTATAGCTAGGGATTTCCAAACCCCCCTAAATTACTATTGCTAAAAAATAGATTTATGTTGAGTTGATCTTGATGACCAGATCTTGTCTTGTTTGATTTGTAAATTGTACAGATATTTCTAACAAATCGCATTCCAGCCTAACCACAGGCTCCTTCTGGTCGTCGGTAGTGGCAAGCAAATGTTTCTCACCCGAGTCAGCAGAATGTTTCTCAATTTCTTCTCTGTTAGCCCTTGTTAGTGCCTCCTGCAATTTAAAAAAAAAAAAAAAAAAAAAAAAAAATCATTGGAAGAGGGTGAGGGGAAAGACAGTTGGTGTTCAGGATCTTACATGCCTTGAATTTCAGCAACTCTTCCTGGCTTGGCAAGCAGCGTGTCTACTAAATCACCTGGTTTTAGTATTTGTTGTCTGGTACGACAGTTTTGCAAATGCCCTTTTCAAAGGTAGAGCTGCAGTTAGAGCCAAAGAGCGGATATCTTAGGAGTTTTCCTAAAGTGTTGAAATAAACTGAGCTATTGCAGAGAGGCAAAACACTCGGGAGTATTTACTGCGGCCCCACGCAGAGAAGGAGGAGGAGAGGGTGGAGGAGGTATTATTTGTGAAGAGGATTAAAAAATTGTATGAGAATTAATCTTTCTGGCACAGGAAGAGTATAAAGAAAACATCTGAGCATATATTAACTGGGATTTTCCGAAGGTGGCACCTAAAGCTCATTTGAAGTTGGTTCCCTGTTCCATTGAGAGTTAATTGCTATTTAATTTCGCTATTGCTAAATAGAAGTATGTATTTATTATAAATATTGCTAAATATAAAGCAAAATGGCACCTCTCTTATGAAACATCCAGTGACCCTCCCACTCTTCCTCCCCCCCCCCATTGCAACCATGGTCCTGTTTAGCCAACCATTGTTTTGAGGTGCTTGGTAACCGTGGCTTTGTGAAAGTATAATGCTCTATGTAAGCTTTCAGGGCTGAGCTAGAACAAAAGCAGATGTCAGGGATGTTGCGTGCAGCCTGCCAAGCTGTGAGACGTTGTCCATTTGACTAGCAGGGCAGCTGGGCTCCGCTGCCAGAGGAGGACACAGGATTGTTCTGCTTTCCTTTGGCTCGCTCTGAGTTCCAATACTCCACACTTCATCACTCTAAATGAACCGTTTATGCTTTATTTCTTATTCCAGTTAAAATGTGGCTTCTGTGGGTTCCATAACTCCAACTTTTTTCCATTATAGAATTGTTTACATTACAGTGGAAGAATTATGTTCAATTGGCGTAGTCTTCAGGTGGCTCGTTGGCCGTTTACAGCTGCTTTGTGAAATGCCTTTTTTTCCATTGGCTACTTCTTGTAAAATTTTTCCTTTTGCAGACATTTGTTGAGACTGGGAGAGCTCTCTTAACAGGAGGCAATGTTTTGAGACCATTAAGCCATTTCAAGGATGGCAACTCTGTTGAGAGAAGCTGCTCGTGGCAAGAAGCTCCTGCAGCAGCCTCCTGTTTAGGCATTTTGTCATTGCTTGCTCTCCTGAGGTTGTACGGTCGTCTTTACACTCCTTGTGTGCAGTTTTGAGAAGAAACGCTGATAACGCTGTGACTGAAAACTTGCAGGGGGTTGGGGGCCTCACTATAGTAGTGATTAAATTTGTCTCGTACTATTATAAAACTGAAACTAACAGGCTCCCATCACAGCTGGCTGTAGTTATACTGTAGCGTGGCATGTCTTCCAAATTTTGTGGAACTGAAAATCATACTTCTTGATTCACACACCATATCTCACTGCCTTGGCATCGACCATACCTGTATTCTCAAGGGAACATAGGAAATGGTCATTTACAACTCAAGTACGTGGGGATTTCCTCCATGCAAATTTGCTACTCAAGAGAATTTTATTGCAAACTTCTGCAGGTGAAAACCATTAATTTAAGGAAGATGGCCTGAGACCTTTTTTGTCCCAAGGAAGCTGTCAGATTGGGGAGGGGCAAGCAGGGGATGGGATTAAATTCCCTAAGTTTCAGAGTACGGTGGAGAAAGAGGTTGCCAGGTTTGCCATAAATGTACTTTACAATTTTAGGGAAGCTTCAACTCTCTCTTTGCATCTGTCCTCGATGAGTGAAACAGAGATACGTTATTTGTTTAGATATGAAACTGCTGGGGACAGGGATGATCTTGCTACAAGTACCGAAAAGGAGTTCATTGCCATTGGGGCCTACAGAAATGTCGATAGTATACATTATTAGTCATTGGTTCATTCATCCATTCTTTGTTCTCCCTGCCATATCAAAATCACTCTTGTGTATCAATTTCTGGATCCCCTCTTTTTCAGTTTTACTTCAATTAACTTTTTTTTTTTTGCAAGAGACTGTGCCTCATTTATCATCTCAGCAGGCTGCATCTATGTATTCATATAATCCAAAGTATGCCAAAGCACTTTGAATTAGTCTCTTGTAAAGTAACAAGGAATAAATAAAAGAATTTGCTTGGTATCAGAGCAGCTTGTCTTTTACCAATTGCATGCCAGAAGAATGGTTTTATTTTGAATTGTTTACATATGACAACAGTAGTCACAGCTGTCCTACAGAAAAATATAATTGATATTTTTTTCAACATTCTTATTTCACTGCCATTAAAAAATTACAGTATCAATGTAATTGCGTAAGTCCCATGCTCTGGTCTCTTCAGTGGGACCTGAAATGTTGACGTGAGTGAACCCAACTAAAATCTTCTTCCCAGCAAGTCTAGAAAAAGCAATGGAGCTTCACCTTTTGTGCGAGACCTGCTGTGGAATTTCACCCTTTAATGTGCAAATGAAGCCTGCAGGGTCCTCTGAATATATCTCTGGCTCCTGCATTTCAAAGTGGGCTCTGGAAGCCTTGTGCAGGGGAATGGCAGTGCTGAGGTCTATCACATTTTCCCTCATTATTCTGTAGTAAATTTAGCTTTTTTTTTTTTTTTTTTTAGTGGGGGGTATCAGGCTCCCTTATTGGTCTAATAAAACATTTAAAGGAAAAAACGTAGAAGAAAATTGTTGACAGTAAGTTTCCCAACATGACGTCAAACCCCATCAAATCATTAATAGCAGAAGTTAAGGTTTCTGTAATTTGTTCTGCACGTAAAGAAAACTTTAAAATTTATTTAAATCTGTGACTTTATGAAAATACCTTAGTTTAACTCAGTACTTTTTTTTTTTTTTTTTTTTTTTTTTTTCACACCATTGACTTTTCGTTTATTTATCTGAATGCTGCTGAAACGTGGTGGACATGAGT
>JAYKAV010003321.1:2376829-2404660 GCA_035582835.1 Phoebastria nigripes | reverse complement strand
TTTTTTTTTTTTTTTTTTTTCTTTCCCTTCTTTCCCTGACATTTTGCAAAGTGATTTCTTTTTTAGCTACAACATCTAGTGTTCAGGCCATAGACTGTATGAATTGCTTCTCACTTCTTTTGTATTAAAAGAATGGCAATTCTTTCAGGTTTTTTAAGTATGTAGCAGTTCAGTTCTTGAGTAGATTTTTATGCTAGTTTTATTTGGAGGTCTGTCCGAAAAAATCTTTTGATGTAAGATGGAGACTAGAAGTACTTCAATTATATGGCATTTAAATAATGTTTAACTTTGAATTATATTTCAAACCATTTTTAGCAAACAGCAGTAAGGTCACTTTCTTGTATACACAGAAAAACTGACACAAATTAAGCAACTGATTTTTGGAGAAAGATCCAAAAGTTACGAAGGTCCACTGTAAGATGTCGTAAAGTCCCAGTCATTAAAAAAAAAAAAAAATTAACATAGAATTTAAATGCCTCCATCCTCTAAAAGCAACAGTAGGGAAAACTCCTGCTCTAATAAAGCTGTAGACCATAAATACCTTAAGGAGAACATGTTAAAGTTTTGAAAATTTTCCTGTTTTTTAAGAAGTAAGGATTCTTATTTCTCCTTGGCAACCTCATACTAATCTACAATGGCATGGCAAAAGCTGAAAGGCTCCTTAACATTTTTAGTGAATCACAAGAAGGATGTGGGGGTTTTTTTTGGATTTTTGTTTTTTGTTTTTTTTTGGAAAGAGCATTAATAGCTCAACATTGCACTTTAGATGGTCTAGAAAACCCCCAACATTTTACATATATAACATTATTAATGGCTAAAGTGAGAAACACTAAGTTTTAGCCTAGGTTCTTTGCATCAGGGACGAATGTGGGTTTTTAATTTTAACTTTTATTATAACTAACATAAAATGCACTTGAAATTACTTGTGTTTTTTCAGGGTCCACACATAGCATCAGTTACTCTTGCTGCATATGAATGTAACTCAGTTAATTTTCCTGAGCCTCCTTACCCGGATCAAATTATCTGCCCTGATGAGGAGACGACTGAAGGATCCATCTCTTTATGGGCTATCATCTCAAAAGTCAGGCTGGAGGCCTGCATGTGGGTAAGGTTTGGTTTATAAAACTTAAGTAATTTTAATTTATGCGTTTAATTTCTGTGTTCAGCAATACCTAAAAATTCCTGAATCAGCAAAATAATGATGGCTTACACTGCCAACAGTAACATGTATATCTGCAATATGAATAGTTGCTTTCCTGATCAACCTTCTCTGTACTAGCCCTGGATAATTTTAATCTCCTTTAATGAGAAGTTATAGGATATTACTGGGCTATCTTTTATCAACTGCAGTGTTGCCTACTTTTCTAAATGCTAGCAGAAAACACTCATGTGCTTCAAAGCTGTTGATGTAAAAGGTAAGTTTCAGAAAGGGTATCTGCATCCCAAATGATCTTGCAGCTGTCAGGTCTTACACTGCATGCAGTTAAGCAATAAATAATTTCAAAAATTTCGAGCCTGTAACTTGAGTGAAGTTGCAGTTACTCATGCGAAGGACTCGGGCCCTAATATCATAGCTGAAATGTTTTTCTGGGTTGCATCAATGGATTGGATTAAATAAAGAGTGTTATGTTGCACATTTTTATGTATTTTATTTCTATTTCTCTGCCTGTTTCCATCATGGCAAACTTTTCACTTAAAACAGGAAAAGCAGGTTAGCTTTTAAGTGAATCAGGGTCTTAGGAAACGCTGTCATTGGAACTTCCTTTCTGTTTTCCTTTTTTTCCTTCTGCACCTTTTTACAGAAGTTTGATTTTTGGAGGATTTTGGTCAGCTAAGATGGTTTTTTCATTATGTGTAGATTATTTTGAATTGCAGTTTACACAGATGCATCTGCTGTGAACTGCATGCCAAATTAACTTTATTTTACTACTGACTTCCTGTTCTGACTGATGATTTAATTATGAAATTCTTGGTTGTCCAATTCAAATGTAGAGAGAGGAAATTCTGAAAATACATGGTATCTGATGTCTGCCCTTGTATTCCTTCTAATGATATGAAAAGATATATAAGGCAACTTTGGTCACTACAACTTTTAAAATGATCAGCAGCTGTGTTACCTACAAAAATTCCGGTTAGGTTGTATGCATTACAGACTGAAGTAATGTGTAGCAGTACCAAAGTCAAAATACTAACAGAGAAAGTGGGCTTACAGCCCTCTCAAGAAGCGAAATACATCTTAAATTTCACTCTTTCTAATGAGAGGACAGAATTGCCTGAATGCTTGATAAGTAGCTAAACATAGAAGTACTTATAAGACCATAAATACAAGATTTCTTTTTGTTTTCTTCCTCGTCCCCCTCTGCTTAAGTTTGTTTAATGGAGACTAGAGTAATAAAAATGGCATTTACAATTACGTTTCTAGGGTTGCAAAATAAAAATGTAGCTCAGGGTAAACATCCATTGCTTAATCTTCCGCATGTAAAACAACTGAACTATGACGAGAATWAAGTAGTTTAGAAATGAGTTAATAGAGTTGCGAGCATTGAAAGCTTGTGTCCTGAGCAGCCATGAGGGAGAACAAATGGTACCTTCAGTCTCTCATTTGAGCTGTGTTTCTTGGTTCAGGCTAGGGAAAGGACAAGGGAATAGGACCAAGCCAGAACATTTGTATCCCATTCTTTCCCCCCCCTTTCTTTCTTCTCGCCTTCAAATTCACTGTCAGCTACCTTTTCACTGAACTCTGTCTCCACTAGATTTTCCCTTGGGAGCATCCTCTGTCTACCAGTGGTGTCTAGTGTAATGTTATGCTTTCTTGGAATGTTTCATGAGTACATAAACATTGCTTGCTAATTTCCTGTAAGCCAAATCAAGTTGGCAATTGCCGCTGCTTCTTCCAGTATGTTTCTTTTGTCCTAATTCCAGTTCACTTTTTATGGAAGCTGTTGAAGAAACTTATTTTTGATTCTGTCACTCTTAGACTAAATGTCCATCTTAACAGGAAAGTAACGGTGACTTCCAGAAAGTGAAAAGGCTGATTTTTGCAAATCAAAACCTTACTAAAAAAAAATTTGAATTTAATTAATTTTCTGCTTTTAAACTGAAATGAGGAATACTAAGTTTAATTCCTAAGCTGGGTATGATTGAATGAGCTCACAAAATCTTTTTTTTTTTTTTTTTTTTTTTAATGGAACCAGCAACTTCTAATTGGATCTAAAATCTGAACTTATCGTGACAAACTGTGGATAAATGTAAAAGAAAAGGAATTAACGGATGTATACAGATGTGCTCCTAATGCAGCCCATGGAGCCCTGTGAGGAATAGGTACAATAGCACCAGCAGCCTATTTCTTTTAGACTTGTAAAGTGAAATTATGTTGAAAGGCTCCAAAGTGAAATCTGGCCAATCTCCTTGGTTGTTTGGAAGGAGACAGGAGGGTGGTAGCAATATAAGTTTTCATGTGAAATGTTGAAAGCAGGTCRGTCCCAGCGGGGACTTTGCAGACCTCTGACTATAAAGCTACCCAGACTAAGCATCCTGCAAGGTTTGAATGCGGGGATTTATCTGCACAAGGGATTTGATTCAGATCACAAAAACATCAGCGGCTGTTTCAGCCAACTTAAACCAGGTACAGTTTTTTCCAGAGATTAAAATCATTACTAGTCCCCTGCATGTCAGTGATAGCCATTTTTGCTGATAATGAGTGTTACGAGGATTAAATATCACTGTATCTAAGGAATTATTAGGTGAAATGAAAATGATGCTTTTTTCAATCACTATAAAAGTTGGCTCCACCAGTCCTGGCCTGCAGAAGGACTCTCAAAAACAATCTGCTAGGTGTATGCCAGTTTTCACAGCCTTCCATCCCACAGGGACAAGGAATTCAATAGTGCCCTACATTTTTAATGTGTTGCAGCTTTTTTTTGTTTTTTACAAGAAATAAGGGGAAAGAATAAAAATGTTTAATTGCTCAGGATTAGCAGAACAGGCGGCCTGTGTCCTGACCAGGATAAAATCTGTTTAAAAGACTCTTTCTAGTGGAGTAATTTCCCAGTTTCCTTTTCTGAATGTATTTGTGTAAAAGAATTTTGATTAGCATTTGCCTTTCCAATTTGTTGTTAGGCCAAGGAATCTCCGTGTAAAACTGGCATTCAAAGTTAAATGGTGAAAATGGACAGCTAATGTTACAAAAAGCAGTTAAATAGGTACTGGTTTGGATCGCTTAATTGCTGCTTTTTTTTTTAATGCACTTAAGGAACCTATCTCCAGCAGACATGAAATCATATGATTTTTGTTGCACTTCTGAAATGTTTTGTAATAATGAGCATGTGACTTATCCAATTTAAAGAAAGTTCATGTCCAGTACACGCATGCAAACCTCTTCCTCAGTTAACAAAATGAAGCCAAAGCAAATTGGCAGAGCCTGGAGAAGCAATGTGACTTTTTGTTCTTGCATCACCCTGAGAACATAACCTCAACTTAATTTTTCTGAAACGTTGTTGCTACTGTTTTCAGGCTTATCTTCCCTTGTGCCAGAAATAGGCAGATTAATGAAGTTCAGCTTGTTGCACTCGTTTAAATTTTTCTTCTGTGGAAAACAACGGCATAAACATATGAGGCTGTGCACTTTATATGCTTAAACTGGGAATTTAACAGTTTGGGTAACTGCAGAGGGCGGCTGTATTTAAAACCACAACCTGTTGATTTGGAATATCCACAGCAGCTGGAATTCTCTCTCTCGCTTGCAGCTGCATATAGATCAGGAACAAAGGAAATTGAAAAGCTTTCACATTGCTTCAAAGGAATAGAAAAGCATTTGTTACTCACTACTGACCCTAAGGGAGAAAAGCCATCTGCGTGTAGCTAAGTTTTAGCACTTTTCCAGTTGGTGCCCCACTATTGTGCTATTACCTGTCCTATATTTAAACCATTCTGAGTTTAGTCCAGGTTCCTGTTTCATTAGCCTCTGTTTATCCATATGTTCAATCTTAGCTGTCTCTCTCTTCTTTTCTTTTTTTCCTTGGTTAAGCTAAAGTTGCATTTACCCACAAGATTGAAATGAGTCATTTGATGTCCTGAGAAAACAAATATAATTTTCCTGTGGTGAGAAAGCAACCATGCTTTCATCTCGGGTTCTCTTGGCTTTCTTTATTCCATCTAAAGGAGAGAGAAAACTCGAGATCAAGCTTTGCTTAACCTTATTTTCCTTGCTCATAGCTGTAGTAAAACTCGAGCCTGTTTTCTAATAAACACTTGCACAAAGTCTCATGACTGAACAAGTAAACTGCATGACGGCACCGGGGAGGAGTTCCCGGATTATTTTGAAGGCCGCTCAGGAGCAAGGGCTGTCACATGCCGGCAAATGTGTCTGGCATCATGCGTCGGGGTGAGGTGGCAGCGCTGTGCTGAGTCAGGGATCGTGTCAGATAGCAGGGCCCCCGGCCTGGCCAGCTCTCTGGCTGCAGCGCAGAGACAAGCTACAGCCTTCCCACCGCACCAGGCGCAGCTGGCCGCCGGCTGCGGAGCTCTGCCGGAGCTGGGCAACGCGCCACTCTGCAGGGCCCCAGAGATGCACAGATCATGTCGTTTTGACCTTGCAGACCACAATTTGGGAGCCACTGACTTGCAGCATGATAGTCTGCGCTGAGGGAAGCTGAATTTTGCTAAACAAGGAAAGGGGGAAAGTGGGGTTTCAAAGGAACAGCATCATGTTTTAAATCAGGAGAAATTTGACCTGGTGGATAAAAGCAAACTTCTCAAAGCAGCTGGTCTCATCAGTTCTAATCATTTGAAATGTCCACGAGACTATGCATATCACATGTTTCCTATTTAAGAAAAAGCACGAAAATAAATCAGAATTATTCTTTTCCCAGGGTGCTGGCACAGCCATTGGAGAGCTGCCTCCATATTTTATGGCGAGGGCGGCCCGACTCTCTGGTGCTGAACCTGATGATGAAGAGTACCAGGAATTTGAGGAGATGCTGGAACATGCAGAGACTGCACAAGTAAGAACAGTGCAAAACAACAGAATTAATAAAACACAGAACAACTAGATGGAGTAAATAACCATTCCAATGAAATGGGAATGGGCCAAAAATCAGTTGGTGTGAGTTCACAAGGGACTTCCCAGGGATGGAAAAAGATCCTCCACTGGGTAGAGATACCTCTGGTGATGGGAGGACAAGAATGCAGCTTGTTGAAGCACATACAATACTGCAGCCAAAGTATTTGCTACAAATACTGCGTTTATTTAGACTTCCAAGAACAGCACAATAAAGGTAGGGAGAAAGCGGGCTAACAAACCAGTGATAAAGGAGGTGCTATTCTATAATCGTGGTTGTTATAGCTGCATTTAAAGCCTCCCTGGGCCAGGAGATGATTTTCAGTCAGCTCATCCCCTTCAGATGACATTTGCCTGCCTTGCCACTAACACCCTCAGGGGCCAGTGCATGACCCATTCATCAGCCTGAGGAAACATATTTTTCCTGATGTGAAAATGCAACCAAACTGCTCTGAATCCCTTTTTGTTGCTCTTGTCATTTATTTTCTTGATGGATTAAATACTGCTTGTGTTACAGCATAGTTTGCAACTGATGCTGTACATCAGTCAGATTTTTATTGTAGATAATTTTTCATTCAGGTCAGGAGTTTGCATCCTGTTCACAAGTTATTGATAGTGTTTTAGAAAAAATTAAACATTTTTTCCTCAAACTACTTGCCACTGAATTTCTCTTCTGTATTTTTCCTTCTTACCCTGTTTTGTCTGCCACTAAGTTGAAATGGGTCATGAGACTGCTATTAAAAAACCAGCAGATGCTATTTACTATGCACTGCTGTCTTTAAACTGTTCTGCCAGGGTATTTTCTTGATATAAATATATACTTTTACTTTTTTCCTCTTTCTCTTCAAAAAATGGATGAAGCTTTTCCATGAAAGAAAGTGGTTTGTCTGGAAATACTGAGTGCAATCTAGTAATTCTACAGTAAACCCTGTGTTTCCTGAGAGCTTCCCCCTACTAGAAAGTTCCAAAGGGTTTTTCTGCTATTGTAAATAGTAAATTCTTCTATTTCTTTAAAGATGCAGTGGGGGGGGGGGGGAAATCTGCTTTGTTCTTTACTCTCTCATCAGTCTGTGCTTTGCAAAGTAATCCCTAACTGTATAAAAATCAAGTCGTGGTTTAAAAAAAAAAAAAAAAAAAAAAAAAAAAAAAAAAAAAAAAAAAAAAAAAAACAAAAAAAAAAAAAAAAAAAAAAAAAAAACAAAAACAAAAAAAACCAAAAACGAAACCAGTCGAATACATGACTCGAGAGCTGAAATGCTATCTGTGTTTACTGAAAGCCTCCCAGCAAATTATATGCGTGTACAGTTGTGGGAGCAGCCAGAGTTGGTTTCCAGAATGCACAGTAAGATTCTTGGGAAGAAAATTTTTGCTAGAGAGCGTTTTGTCAGGAGAGGCCAAAATATAGCTAGCTGTATTGACTGCCCTTGGTAAACAAATGGTGTTGTGTAATTAATTAAGAAAAATGATGGTATTATTTACCAGTACTTTTGATTTTATTTTCTTGCCAATTGAATTTGGATTGAAGCATGTTGTTTTGTGGATGGATGGCCAGGAAAAAAAAAAATCTTTTTAAACTCCACTTGTGGTTTGGTTTCTATAAAACTCTTTTAACATGAGGCTTTGACAATCCGATTAAATTGTATTGCGCTCATAAAACTGACAGTTCAGTTTTTTCCATTTGCTAATATGACTTCCTTTTTGCTTTTGGCTTCAATCATGTTTTTGCTAGATGTCTGTGGGAGACAGGCCTGCGTTTTCCTATGACCTTGAGTAAATCCCAATCTTCAGCATAGCTTATCGCTATTTGTTCTGTAATTGCTATTCATGAGCAGTTATGATGTCTATTTTTAAATTGCTCAATAACAATTTTTATTACCTACATCAGCTTCTCCCACTCTCCCAAGTTGAAGCCTTATGCTTAAGAAAACACGGGGGATGTGACAAGTGTCTTATGCCATGGAGACTACTACAAATGTTTGACGTCAAATGACAGGAGCCTTCTTTCAGTATAAAGGTGTCGCTTCATCCTGCCTTTTTGAAAGGCATGAAAATGGGTGTGTTAGATTTTGAAGAATAGCTTCCCCCTCTACTTCTGCTGAGCTGCTGTATGCCTACAAGGCAAAGCCAAATGGCTTGACGTTTTTGCCTGCCTGTGTTTTGTTTAGAAAGCTTGTCGCTGCTATGTCTCAAAAACAATGGTAATTTTGAGAAACAGATGAGGATCTTCTATGGTGAGAGTAAACCATGAATATAACATCCAGCCTGAAGGATCTGTGAGGGGGAATGTTCTTGCTAGCTTGGCACTTCAAGAAACAACAGAAAAAGGAACCTAAAAGGATTAAACAGCGTAAAGGTTTAGTGCCCCATTCAAAGTTACACAGAATAAAATACTATTTACTTTAAAGAGTCTATTGATGGATTTTCTGTCATAAATCTCAGATCTAAGTGACCTGTCTCCTTGAGCTAGGTTTTGAGAAAACTCATTAGCCTGCAGACGATGTGTAAGTCTGCCTTGTACTTTCCATTAGCATACTTCAGAAAAAGCCCCTCATTTTAAAGGAACACTCACTTCTCCTTTCTGTGCGTCCCTGTGTGTGCACGCCAGTGAGTTAGTCCCAGTTACATAAAGGGAGCATCAGAGCTTCTCTTGCCTCGTGGCTGCTCTGGTTAAAATCGAGTGGCTTTGCCCTGGAGAAGGAGTGTGGTTTACAAGCAGGGTTCTTTTTTTCTCAGAGCTCCACACAATGCAGAGCCCAGCGTGCTATAGGAACAGAGCAACTTGGTCTGATTTGTTAATACTTAAGGCAGTATTTAAAAATTATGAGTGTTTGAAACGGTATCTCAGTTGCTGTTAACTCTCTTCCAGTCAAATTCCAGAGCAGAGGAGTTTTTTATCGGAGCTCCCCTTTTGGCCATGGGAAGTTATCTCCAGTGCAGCCGTTCAAACCAACCTCTCAATTAGGGGAAGTGAATCTACTACTTAGTGCTGGGGCAGCACATTGGTAATAATACAGTGCAAGCATACTTTTGCACAGTTTCATGTCTACACACACATGTGCAGGGACTCTCTTTTGCCAGTTGAATAGTTGCTGATTGTTAAGTATTCTCATCTTTTCTCTGTCATGCTGAAACACTTAAAGCTGACGGAGGTTTCTGGTGAAAATGAAGCTTGTAATGCCAGCTTCCCTCAAGGTACTTAGTGATAATGCGTAATGCGTGGGCCCTTGCTGTATCATGGTACTCCTTGCTACAAGGAGAAAGTACTAATATCTTTGCTGTATATCTAATCCTTAATGACTGTAAGTGTTTGGATTCATTAAGTGGCATATTTTTAAGAACTAATGATTTACACATTGGGCTTTGCTTCTGTGCAGCATTGCTGCAGCCAAATTTCCATGTAAAAATATTTTCTAGTTGCCTATGTTACTATCAGCCACTGCTGTTTGTTTACTTTGCAAACTGTGTCCTGCCTCTGAAAGAATACAAACTTGAAAAAGGGTTAAATCCATAGAAATGCTGAGATGCAGCAGGACTCGCTTGCAAATGATTGAGTGCTGTCTGCACACTGAATGTCAGTTGTTGCTGGGACCTGTTTTTGACTCCACTGAACCTTTACTGGTTGTGGTTTGTCTGGCCATCACATGACTTCTCTGAAAATTCCCCCTCCCCTCCATTTCCAGTAAACTGTTTGAACAGGAGTGACTCAGACTGAAACCAGCTTCCCTGTAACCACAGGGCTTGTTAAAGAATTTGTCAACGTGGACTCAAGAGGGTTTGTATTAAACTAAGCTGCAACTGCTTCGGTTTGCATTGCGTCAGGAGTTCCACCGAACAACTTCCTGCTCGGAGAGTCGGCTTCTTGTCTGCAAGGAGTTAAACTGATGAACTTTTGCGATAGTGACAGTTAGACACATGCTAAACCCATCTTTCCAGCGTTTCTGAAAGGTCTGGTGCCTTGAGCTGGATTGCTTTTCCACATCTTCATGTGGGGTTTCTCTTTGCAGAAGCAGAACAAAGTACGCTACCACACCCAGCCATGGTTACTTGGAGAACCCAGCACTGTGTTCTGACACGACACTGTGACTTAATTCAAATGGAATGATTAGCTTCAACTAATAAGCAAAATGTTACTTAATTAGCAGTGTGAAAGAAGATGCCCAAATTAAAAATGGATCTCTCCCATGATTAAACTAACAGCTAGTATCTGATAAGTTCTTGCTTGAAAAGGATTCCCTGGCTGCTGGCTTGTTTAATGGAAAGGTTTTAAGGGTATTCGGTACAAGAAAAAAGAAGTTAAAGCAAACCACAAGCAGGTTTTTATAAAGCAGTTATCATAAAAATGGAAGTGGTAGAGTCACAGACAATAACTGGAAAACCTTGACTTCTTTTTTTTTTTTGCTTTCCCAGAAATAACTTGTTTAAACCCAACATCAAATTCCGTTCATAATTTCTCTTGCTCAGTCTTCCAGTCACCCCCTTTCCTCATCAGCTTCCTCTCTTTATTAATTGTGCCGTACAAGAAGGAGATTGCTGGTGTTTGGTCTAGGCTGCCTGACGGGTGGCCACCAGGAGGCTTGTCTTCACACACTGCGTTCCTGAAGTTTGCTGCCTGCGTTTGTTCATATATGTAGGGGAGGTATCTTACCTCTTTTATCTTGGCCCATAATTAAATAGAAATTCAAAACTAATCAAACCTTGAAGCTTCACTTTAGAAACTTCCTATGAATGCTATAGCTTGAGGGTGAGATGGCAAACTGATAGTGAACTAATAGTAAAGTGTGGTGATTTTTTTCACAGGCAGTACAATAAGCAGTGAATATACTAAGTATCAGCTTAGTTTTAAATTGTTCTCCAAAATTAGTGAGTTGAAATAAGCTTTGCAATGAGTCAATGAAAGCTTTAAATAAGGGAACTTGTTATAGAGGACTTCCTGAGAAAAGAGGTAGCAAAGAGTTAATATAGGCAGAGGGTAGACAATAGGAGCTATGAGTAACAAATGTGTAAGCCACCTCCTTGCTGGATTTCTTTGGACACTGGCAAGAGAATAGGGCAGCCTTGTGCCTGCATTGTTCTATTCATTTGCACACCTGCTTACAGATAAGGAAAAAACAGCAATGAGCATTACATTACGTTTGCTAATGGTAATCTAGAGATGACTTTTTCACATTCTTCTTTGAATGGCTCTTTGTGATAACGTCTGTTCCCTAAAACTCGTTTACGTGGCCCTCTATCGTTTTAATGTTAAGTGTGTAAGTACATAAATCAGAAATTATCAAGCCACTGAAGAAATCTGGATTACTTTGCAATATTTTCACTCAATATTAGGATATTAGCTGAGAGGAGTTCTTTCAGTAACATCTCTCACTTTACAACAGAAATGAACCTTTTCAGAAAGAATGTCACTGAATTTACTGGAAATCTTGCAAGCTGCATTTGCACTGTAGCTGTGGAGAAGCAGTTAGTTGAACTCTGCCATTGAATTTGCATGCTCTGTTCTGTGTGCGTCGGGGATGCTCGATACAAGTTTCCAAGGGAACAATTTGGTCCTAAATATTTGATATTTCACTCCCCAGTATTCTGAGGAAGACCAATAAATGATCAAAAGTTTGGGTCAGATAAGCTGCTTCAAAAATACTTTTTCAGGGAGAGCCTTCAATAGCTGATAGAAATTAATTATGGTATCATAATCAAGAAAACGGCTACTTTTTTTCCCCTGCTCCAGACACTGTTTAAATATCTGTGTTGTACAAGAGTCTGGTATGCAGACCACTTCTCTAAGCTGTCTGGGAACCTCTGCTACTTCCCAGGGAGAACAAGCGAGAGGTATGCTTAGCATTGCACATCTGCTGGCTAGGCTGAGTACGAAGACTTGTGTGTGCAAAAGGATTTGTCAGCTGTGTAAGAAATTGTTCACTTTTATTCTACACGTGGTTTTTCTGTGCATGGGTTTTCTTCCTTAACTTATTTCTAAGTTCTCTGTGAAGGAACAGTGTATTTTTTTCAGTGCTGGTGACTTTGTCTCTGCTTTGTCAGGGATTGAAAAGGTCAATCTATTTGTCTGGTTATCAAAAATTGCTTCCTTTCTTGATGATGGTGGCTAAAGCAAAGCAATAACTTGCTTCATTCCAGCAATCATGAGCCCTTCCTTACAATGTCAGGATCTCAAACCCCCCAGAAATAGAACTTGATAATTCGTAACGGATAAAAAAATTTGATGGCATCCTGGAATTGCTCGTCACACCGCTATAACTAGATCGGCAGACCTGTGGCCACAGTAACTAATTGCAATTGTAGCTTTGAGATAAATGAGCACTCACTGTGCAGCTGCAATGGTATTTTAGGCAGCCAGCACGTTGGTGGAGGCAATGCCAGCTTATGCTTTCAACTGTAGAAGCAAAGGCTGCAGAGGTCAATGGCTGATGTGTGAGAACCAGAGTGATAGGATGTTCTTTTACTTCATTCTTCTCTCTGTAGGTGGCTGCTAGTATCTTGTTATGGAATCACAGAAGAATTCATCTTGAAAGGGACCTGAAGCAGTTTCTAGTCCAACTTTTTGCTCAGAGCAGTACCATCTATGAGATCAGCTCAGGTTCTTCAGGGCATTGTCAAGTCTGGTCTTGAAGCCCTCCAGGACTGGAGACTGCACAACGTCTCTGGGTAATCTCTTCCAATGCTGGACTGTCCTAACGGCCTTGCTGCTTCCCTGACATGCCAAACTGACAACTCTCTTCCATGAAATAGATTGCAGGATCCACTCACTGCCAGATCTCCTACAAGATGTGAATAGAAAGTAGTTCTTTAGCAAGCAAAGAAATAATAAATTTTATTTCATGCTTTTGTGCACCACTATAAAATTGCAAAGTATCAAAGGGGACATGTTGCTTCATGCTACTGCATAGACCTGAATTGAGGAGTAGAGGTAGTAGGGGATGTGGTTAAAAAGGCTACTGCTCTATAGGACAGATCTGATAAGACTGAAAGGACATGCTCCTTCCTCTTCCTTCAGACTGTTTCCTTTAATTGTGTCTTATTCTTTACAAAATTTCTTTGTTCTTACAGTGTGAAGCAAAAGGACTTTTTATGTAGAAGTCTGAGAGCTTCAGTTCTAGTTGTGGAAAATGTTGGCATTGAGTTTGAGAGTGCCTACTAACTTGTTGAGCTCTATAATATGTGTTCATTTTGGTATATCGTTTCCAAACTTGAGCATGGTGTTGGACTGTAACAGTCTAAAAATCTTGAAACTAAAGCTCCTGAGATGGAGTTTATTATGAAGAAGCATTTGCTGGTTCTTCCCCCAAGGTCTAGGGAAGAGGGAGAAGTGAGAGAAATAAAATGTTCTTACGATGGTACAGTAGGTTAATGAAATGAAGAAAATATCTAGAAGTCCCTAATGCTAATAGTCTGTTTAATCCAGAGCTGGTTGATAGTCCTTCCTACTCATGTTAATGGGAGGTCTTATTTACCATATAATGGATCCATTACTCAGAAGTTTCACACTTTACTCCAAGACAGGTTAAAATGAAATGACCAGGGAAAGCAAAGCTTGCTGTTGGAATGAACACTTCACTCTGTTACGCTCTGCTCCCTTACGACTTGCAAAGGATTCAACTCCGCACACGTCTCTATCTATGGCTTCTTAACGTCTTTCTTTTCTAACAGTAGTTTTAAAATCTGATTATGAGGACAATAGGTTTAACTGTATTTTCTGTGGAAAAACTTCAATTTTTCTGGCACAAGAACTAATTGTAGTTACTCATATGTCTGAGTTTACAAACTCCCAAAGATAAGCATCTTTCCGATTATCTTTGTGGATTGCCGCATCACCCCTTAACATGCAACCAACCTCAAGAATTTGAACACAAACAGATGTGGAAATAAATCTGTGCGTTTCCCTCAACAATCTGTATTCAGTATTATTGTCCTAGGAAAGGCTAGTAGAAGAATTCACCTGTATATTTGATTTCTTGTTGACTTGGGATTTGTATGTAGTACCTACTGTATGCTCATCCTTGCCTAGAAATTTTCTGAGTAATCGTTTGAAATCTTACTAGCTTTCAGTCCTCAGATCTCTGACATAGTGTATTTAATGAGGTTTTGTAGGTACTGCTCCCTTGTCTTTCCACAGTTCTTTGGTAAAGCCTGTGAAGTCAAGGGCCCTGTTTCATTGCTGTTCAGTCGTCTTCATGTTGTACTTTCTAAAACTGTGTTTTCATTTTCAACATGGACGTATTTTTCTCTTGTAACTTTCCCGTATGATTACCCTATTCCTTTTCCAGAATTCAGTGTCTCAGAAAAGCCACACTTCTTGTGAAGTGAAATTTGTTTCCTTCCCAAGCTTAAAATTTGAGCCAGTCCTCTTAATCTGGAATGTCTGTCCTATGCCTATCGTATGTAAATACCGTTCTTTTGTCAAACTCCAATGCTTGCTCAGATCTGCCACCTTCCTTAGCTGCTTTCAGTAATCCTTGAAAACCTTTTTTAACTTTGTCTTTTGACAGCCCAGTTTCCAAGACAGGGCCTTTCTTTCCCAGAGTTTCGAGTGATAGGTAAGTTTAAACCTTACCTCTTACACCCTCTTCTCTCCAGGCATCAAGATGGAAATATCCCCTTTTAATCTGCCCCTTATTTGCATTAAGCTGGAAGTATTTTTGAGAAAGCTAGAACAGAGAGCCAGGGCCAAAGCCCTTTCCATACATGTTTAGATATTGAGAGTCATTGCAGCTGACGGAGTGGGAGATCAGTACCGCCATGAACCGCTATCAAAATATTCCTGTTTGCAACTTACTGGAACCTTACTCATGAGATCTGTTACCTTTGATGTTTTGCAGGAGAGGTATGGAATGGTTTCTTTGGTCACTGAGTAATGAACTATTTGCAGTGATAGGCAATGACTATCAACTGTATCTTGATCTCTGTTCTCCTTAACTCCAGGTTCCTGTGTTGATCATTAAACGTCATTGCTGATCTACTGCTTTCTTAGCATGGATGTATGTTGTAACCTCTCAGCCTGTAGGTAGCTATCTGACTTCTCTAAAACTGCTCTTCTGCAGTTAATATGTTATTTCAATGAGTTAATAATTCTTCCCAGTCCTCTGAAACTCTAGAATTCGTTGCCTAACCACAAATGGTCATTCTCCCATAAGTTGTGTTTGATTCCATTGTGTTGTAATAGAAAGCCAGAAGAAACAAAATATTGTGCAGCTCATTTTTAACATAACTCAGATTTTTACATAAAAAGAAGCACTGTCTTTGTAGGCAGCTTTTTAAATGTTAAGGAATTTATAATTTTAATAATCTGAGACGGTAGCTTCATACATTGTCTTCAATCTTTGGAAAAAAATGTTCTCCTCTTCAGATTATTATTTGGATAATTAAACTTTGTTTCTAGTAAGTAAATATTATAACCATAATATAAGTCCTGCTCAAATCTCTACAGCAACTTTAATATTCTCCTTGTTTGTAGAGGACCCATTCCATCAAGGTGCAACACATTCACTTCCGATCTCTGCTTATGTCTTTGTATTTGTTTTTAATGTTCATTCACTGTTATGTTTTTTATTAGAGTAACAAATCCTGTACAACCCCTCCCAAGCCTTCCAGAAATATATTTTGAACTTCTTAAGGCTACCATCTGCTAGGTAATTAATATCCTGCTTGAGCGATTGCATTAATAATCACATACTGACTTCCCCCTGATCCTACATTAAGTCCCTGTCTGTTCTTACTGGTAGAGAATACATGCACTATGAACTTCTGGTTGAATTTAGTCTCATATATTCCTTCCCTTCTTTACTGGCCGCCTTCTTTGTGCTATATCCACCAATATACCAATATTACCAATATATTTGTAAAGTACTTGATGTGTTTACGGCAGAAAAAAATTGTGATGGAAGAAAGGTTTTTCTGGGCCTCAAATCATTCGAACTCTGGATCATATCTTTCAGAGATTGACAACTATCATCACTGCCGCATGCAAGGAAGAGTTGGTTTGTGATAGGGAGTCATAGCTTTCTTGATGCTCCTCAAAACTGATTGCAACGTCATGTTAGAAAATAAACTTATATTACATAATCGTTATAGCCCCATCTGTGCAGTCTTTCAAGAAAATAGCTTCTGCTGAAGTCTTATGGGTTGTTTCTGTAAGGACGATGGGATTCAATCCAATGCTGATTATTCAGAGCTCCTTGGTGACCATCAACTAGTTACTTGCTATGGATCCATCAACAATCTCTTGTTCTTGGAGATTAAGAAAAAAGCTTTACAATTTCAACGTGAACAATGAATTGTGACTATTCTGTTTTCTGATAATAAATCAGTGTTATAGAAGGAAAAAGAGTAAACTTTTTTTTTTTCCCTCTCRAGCTTCTTAACTAAATCCAGTGAAACGTTCTTTACTCACATACAGAAGAGCTTGTGCAACTTACTTTACAATGAAGGGAGAAAGAAGAACTAGAGATTTAAATTATAAACGGAAACAAAATAAAACAGAGGGATGGGACGAAGCCTTGCAGTTAAGACAAGATTGTCCGTTCACTCTGTCAAGAAGGAGGGCTTTTTTATAGGGATAGATGGTCCATGTTAAGTTATACTGAAGACTGTACCATAAGGCATATTTAAAGGAGGAACATTGTGGTAAATCTTACTTAGCAGCAAAACATGTAATTTCTCTTTACTATCCCTTTAGGTTTGGAGGTTCGGGAGGGTTTTTTGCTTTTGCAACATGTAGTAATGAAATGCTGGTATCAATAAAATGTGCCATTTTACTGAAGGCAGACATGAAGCAAACTTCCTCAAGCCGCCAGCTGAGACTTGTGAATCAGTATTTCAGCACTGACCTTTTTATGCCTCTTATTTCCATTCCAATTCTTGAGATCTGATGATTAACCCAATGAAGTAATGTTTAATCATTTAACCTTCCTTTGCCTGTATTGTAGCAGTCACAGGAAATCTATTTCCAAACCAAAAAAACAAATCATCTTTGAAAGGGACACAGTGAGCTAAAGTATCCTGAAGTGTTATAGAGAATGAATCACATTAGCTGAGAGTCGAGTCCAGTCTAGATACTTTAATTTTGGGGGAAAATGTTTTGCCTGTAAGTAGCTGAACTTTTATGTCTTTTTTTTTTAAAGCAGTAAGTTGTGAAAGTTGTTTTACTTTTATTTCAAATGCTTAAAAAAGTAGAGAAAAGATTGTTCCCTGTGCAGGCTTTATAACAGAAAAATTATATTGTGAAATAGGTAAAAGTTGTGAAACTGATGATTGTATTCTCTGAGAAATGAAACTTTTAAGGTTTTTTTTATTATTGCAGATGTCGCAAAGATTTGACAAACGAAATTTAAGGAAGCAGCCAAACAGAAGTATTTCTGAACTTGTTTTCATTAAAGTAAACGTTGAGACTGCAAATACATAGTTTTGTTGCAACCCTGATGTGTATATTACCATGCAAATTATTCGTAGCTATGATTACATTAGATCATAGAAAATAGGAAAAAAATTCCTTCTTTATCTCTTTTGGCTTATTTAGAAAGTTTGAAAAAGGAAGACAAATTAGAAGTTCTTGACTGAAATTTTTAGAACTAGAGCTGTGCTTTCCATGCAGTACTTTGTAATAGACAATGAATGTAAAAAAATTTAAGAAGAAAAAGTCTTAGTAGTAACTTTAAAAAAAGAAAGTTATGAATTAATAAGGTGAGAAAAATTGCCCCAACATTGGGTTGGGTTTTTGTTTTTTGAGAGACAAACTTGTTACACTTTTTTCAACACTTTCATCATTGGTTTTATAACAAAAATTGTATGGTTTTAGCTGGAGGGAAAAAATTAGTTTTAAGGCAGCCTTGAATTTTGCAGCAGTCTAGAAATGTGGGTGAGGGAAGCTGTTACTTTTAAGAAATTTGATGAAAAATGGTGCACTGTGCTTACACTAAGTTAATACAGTCAATCTATATATAATTATAATAATATATTTTATTAAACCAGCTGTGCTGCAAGCATTAGTTTATAGGTCACTTGCTAGAGAGTTTGTTTCCAATTCCAGCTTGTGAAAATTAATACAACAGTGTATTAGCAATACAGTCTAAGATAATGGCTAAATATGTTAAAATTAGAATAGAAACAACTTCCATTGAAATAGATCATGGACCTATTTGAATAATTGGATTGTAGTGTTTTATTTTAAAGATACTTTACAATGAGATTTATGGAGCTGTGAAAAAAATCTTTATTGGCTTATAAAAGTGAAAATATTGTTCTAACCCCATGAGCATTGTGAAATGGTGAACAAAATAGGAACTGAAAATATCATGGTCACATTCGGCTTTGTTGTAGAGTACAGGGGGAGACATCTTATGAAATTCCTGCATAAGGCACTACTTTTTCAGTTCACCTTTTCAAAGCACAAAATCTGTTGTTGAAAGGACAGTGTTACTGTTATGTTTTCGCACACTTTTTCATTTTAAATTAATTTGTAGAGAAATTCTGAAGACATACTTCTACTTTTGTATTTGGTGAAGGAATTAGAGTACCTGTTGTCTCCTTAGTATGCTGCATTTTATTTCCTTTGTTGATAGCTGTGTGATCACACTCTGCAAAAGTCCTGCATCCTTTTCAGTTCATGTCCTAAATCCTCAGGGGGACTGAATGTGTATATTAGTGGTGACCCGTAGTAGTGATCATATATTAACTTCTTTCGGTTTTGTTTACTAACTTGGAAATAATGATGAGGGAATTTTAGTTTGAGAAGGAACTGCCCTTGATGTTGCAAGATTTTTGGACTTAGTTCACTGGTAAATTATCATGTTTTGTTCTTTATAACAATTTGTGTCAAAATGCACTCCTTTAACTGAAAAGCATGAAAAAATTTACTTTACTTGTTATGTAGGCATGTTCTAGACCTGTTTCTGCTCACATAAGTTCAAGTGTTTGGTATCAGCCTCACTGGGAGTAGGTTTTAATCACTCATGGGTACTGTACATATCCTAGAAGTTAAATAGAAAAAAGATCAGAAACAGGTTTTCAACAAAGAGTGAATATTTCACCTGTTCCATTTTGCAAGAAGACATTCACAATCCCAGGGTGTTACTCCTGGTCAAAGTTAGCCAAGTCACCCCTTACAGACTATTCTAAAAGGGTTTTTATGTTCTCCTGTGGTTAAAAATGTCCCACTGTAAGATGTAGGAAATCTCATTTTTTTGGCATCTTTAAGTTGAAGTATTTGTTTTAATTTGGGTTATTTTTTCAAATATAAAGTATAATAAATAGAATTCTTCTGATTTCAGTAAGAATTGGGTTTTTTTATTTGAGAATTTGTTAACTATTTTTAAAGGACTGTAATGGAGAAAAGTTACTGCTTGAAAAAGGGATGTAAAAAGATAGCAAATGGCCTTATCACAGAATTTTTTTTTTTTCTTTTGATCTGGCATAGAAAGTTATGTCAGTTCTATGGTTCAGAATTTAAATAATATGCAAGAACATTGTCAAGTAATTGTAATTTACTTGCATTGGTATATAGTATTGAAGGTTTCAACAAAATTGTAACAGTTAAAATTGCATAAATTTAATTCATCTGGTTTATCTTGTAGTTATCTTGAAGTGTGGCATTTAGAATTTCATTAATTATTGATTAAAGTAACTTCCTTGTGAAATTTATCTGATAGTTTTCTACAAAATGCAAATCAGTGAATATTGCATTGCTACTGGAAAATCAGCTTTTTATTGCTTATTTGTGGTTTGTTTGTTTTTTGTTTTTTGTTTTTTTTTTTTTTTTTTNTTTTTTTTAAATTACTTTTTAAAGTTTTCTATTACCAAAGATACTCAGCTTTCTAGAACTACTGTTGCCAAGCCTGCATAGATAATATTGAGCCTGCTTTTAACTTTTTGGACAGTTTTGCTTCAAAAGAATTATATTCTCATGTAAATTCACTTCTCACATTCAAATAAACTGCTTGTGAGAATCTTTATTTTTGCTTTGAAAAATGTTTACTGTGTATTTGGTAAACTTGGAGACTCTTGAGTTTGTCATTAATATGTTTGAAAGTTATGATCACAAAATAAAAGTGGGCAGCATGTTCTTAGCATGTTTTTGTAAAGAATAGCTCAAATGTTATATGGTCTGCCACCTTTGTTGCTTTTAAAGTATTTTAGACTCAACTCTATGGATTTAATGAACTTTACAAGTCTGTTGTAGAGAGTACCTGGAATTAGCTATGTTGATTAAGATCCTGGGTTTGAGAGCAAAGATCTCAGGATATAATGGGATTGTTATGTTCTGGCTTTGTGTTTTGAGAAAGCACCTTTTTAACATTGTAAATGGTATTGAAGGAAATTAATTCCCTTTGCTTGTTTAAGAAATAAGGTATAAGCAGCATTGGCAATTCAAAGATATGGGGAAATAAATACTAGAAAACCTGTTTCCTTAGTAGTGCGAACTTGGTGCCACTGGCAGGGTTTTGAAAAACAAAACTCAATACATGTGGGTGGTCAGATTTTCACACTGAGCATTGTGAATTTATCTCTCTCCCCTCTAAGCCCAGAGTTTCAAATTAGCCTTTTTTTTTTTTTTTTAAATTCTCCCAAATGCTAATTAGGAAATCCCATGGCATGGAGGATATTGAAATCCCATACATTTTGAGGTATGTTCATTTTGGGTTTTGCTCATTAATGCTTTGTTTTCTTCTTTGCAGGATTTTGCTTCCCGGGCTAAACTGGCTGTCCAGAACCTGGTGCAGAAGGTTGGGTTCTTCGGCATTTTGGCCTGCGCTTCCGTAAGTTCTTTTCAGTAACAGAAGGGTTTGTAATCACAAATTGCAGATTGAATGTATTGCAATGAAATTAATGCTGTGAAATGTGACTTGGTTTTGTTTGAGTCCATATGGATCTTCGTGCCTTGTTTGCTATTTCTGTGTTCTCTGTGGTGCTTAGGGAAGTGGGATGGTTGTAGTACTGGCAAGTACAATAGCATGGAGAAACTCCAGTCCTAGATTAGTACCAAACACAGTGAATTCTGCATAAAAGCACAGCTAACAGTTCTATAGTTCAGCATGGTGTGGTGAAACCTGATAAAAACGGGTCAGTTCACTAAAGATGCTAAGGGCTTGTCAGAGTAAGGAAGGCTTACACTACAAGAGACTGAACTAAGACATTCTTAAAATTCAAGAAGTTTCTATGTTTCTGTTTCAGACCAGGGATGCTCCCTGCATTTGATGTTGAGGCCATGTCTTCTCTAAGGAAGGCATATGCACGCTGCTGCTCACTGCTCTGGGTTAGTGGATATTTGGCAGATCAGATCGTATGCCCCACTGACAGTGATCCTGTTGGGACTTCCCTAGCCCAGATTATTAGGTGGCAAGGTATAGCAAGAGCTGTATTATTACCTATAGATTCTCCTGGAACCATATTATAATTTCTTCAGGTGTTTATGTCCTATAGCTTACAGTGCTTGACATCTTCAAATCCAAAGATAGACACAGATTGAAGAGTGGAAAACTACCTGTATAAATCCTGATTAGGATATCCATCCGTAGTAATTCTCCTAAGCCTGCTCTGGAGATATCTTTGGGTCACTAGGAACCAGAGGGAGCAGAATGAGGAAGCCAGTTTCAGAGTCATGGCTATATGAACTACAAACTACTTGTAGGTTTTTTTCCTCTCTAAGCGAGAGGTGATACGAGCGTCTCCACTGATGCTATTTGAGTGTTTTAAGGAGGATAATACTGTTCTTTTGGAGTAGAAAAATACTGAACCATTTGAGGTTTAAATCTCTCTGTGGAAGCTTAATGAAAACTGGTGGGAATGGTGTGCCTTATTCTTCCATCCCCCCCACAAAATGTGGGATGTGATGCACAGAAATGTGATTACAGTGAAGGGGGGAAGTGTAGGTCCCCTATGATCCCATTCTTCTGGAATAACCACAGCCATTAGCCAGCTGCTCAGCTGATGAGGTATTAATTCCGCACTTGCCTAGCATGTCTCTTAGTTTTCTAAATTGTAGAGGTGACAATGCTAACTATTTGCTCAAATGTAAGTAACTTGTGTTAGCAGGAAAGAATTAATCTGATTATAGTTGCTGGCATACGACTTCTGTTTACTAAGCTTTTGAACTGTCTTAATGTTTAGAGTGGAGACATAGGTTACAAGCTGTTCTTTAAATCTTTCCATCCAGTAAGCTCTTAGACTGCTCCTTCACTGCCTCTGACTCATTACTCTCTAGTCACCATCTTGTGAGACATCACTGCATGGGCTATTTTGTCTGTCTTGTGTAATCAGAACAGCAGCTAGTAGATGGCAGGGATGAGTTACTGGAGTGGCTGGACAAGGTGAAGTGTGGATAAATGGAGAACATGAGGAAGGAGTTGGTAAACATGAGAGGTGATGTGTAAACTCTTCATAGTTCCTGCTTAGTAATACTTAAACATTTGCTTAACTTCTTACCTACTTGCTGCACTGTTCTTCAAGGCGCTCTGAGCTCCAGCTTCCTTTTGGTTATATGGGCTGCCCTGGGTTGGGGGAGGAATGAGGAATCATGAATCCACCACAGCACACTTGAGGATTTGTACATGTGTTTACAGAATAACTGCAGAGCAGCAGTAAAAAGGGTGAGGTTAAATGTGGCAGAGGCATTGAAAAAGCATAGGGATTCAAAGCTGTACATTTTTGTTGCACCTGTAGGTGAGGAAGGCAGCCCCCCACGGGTGCTCCTTGCATTCGTGCGTTCCCCCACAAGCTTCAGAGCTTTGTTTCAGGGCTTCTCTTGCTTGTTGCTGCTTCTCTGTATGCTAGAAGGTGTCTCCTTTACTTGCCCCCCTTATAATTGCGATCTTACTTTTGAATTTTTAAACAGTATTTTAGTTGGGTGTATTTTTTATGATGAGAGAAGTTGCTYGTGAAATGGTAATGACTGTCCTAGCTGCAGGTTGTTGTCTGTCGAGCAGTGGCTTCTAAATGCTACATAAAAACACAGTCAAACCGAATTTAAAACTTTGCAAGTTTATCCAGGGAAGTCAACGGAATGTAATGTTGTTTAGTGGCAATAAGAAAGCCATATTATTGTCTGGAGCTTAATTCCGATGTAAAGGCAGCTCTGGGGAGGGAACAAAGCAAGAATTAGCCCTGGAAGATCCTTGCTGTGACTTGTGAGAATTTGCCCTCCTGTCTTTGTGGGCTTTTTTGGCAACTCTCAGTACTGCGTGTGTGTTTTTTCAAAAACAAAGAAAGAGAAAACCTCGCTGGCCTGCTTATATACCCTAATGTGGACTTGTTGAGTAACTTTTTACTGTGATATGTTTAGTGTATTGATGATATCCACAGTTACCCCTGCCTAAAGCATGTTCCTCCCTCTATGGTGATACTAATGCAGTAATTAAAATGTACTGTGACCTTACCAAAAAAACTCAAACCAACCAACCAAGAACATACTTGAGACCTAGAGCAGACTTGGCTCGGAAGAGTAAAATTATCTGGCTGTGGTATAAGTAAATAATTTACTAGCCTCCTATGCCTAAGACAGCTGCCAGAGGTAAAGAATCATTTTAGTTGAAGTGGAGCATGTTTAGAGACCGTTTCGGGGCATGATTAGAGACCGTTTCAGATTTCTTCCTATGCAGGTGGTGTTGTGGGTGCTCATAAATTTGAATTGCTAGTCTATAACAGCTAAGTATAACCCTCATAAGCGTTCTCACAGATTTCAGATTTCCATTCAGTCAGTTGCAAAGTTACTATCTTTTATGGTCTTTAACAACCTACACTCTTTATTTATTTGTTTGTGTAACAAAACAACATAAATACTGCAGGATATTAGCCCAGTAATACACTGCTACTGTGAATTACACATACCCCATGCATTTACTCAGACAGTCTGCCCTTGTGCTGGATGCTAAGTGTGAAAGGTTGGAATTTGGATACTTTCTTGGTTTAATTTCAAAAATATTTTACAGATAGAATCACAATACCAAACGTCAAGCCAACAGTTTAACAATAAAAAAAACTTTTAATTTTAAATGAAATGCATGTGCTTAATAAAATCTAATCAGTGCTTTTAAACTGGATACATATGACTATAAATGCCAGTTTTTAATGTACTTTCTCAGATGGAAATCACTGGGGATCATTTTGAACACTAGCTTCCAAGAGTGATGTGCTTGTCAGTGAGAAAATTTGATAAATCACTCAAAATGGCTTTACTGTGGTTTCTGTGCATTTCACATGGAAAACTTGTTAGGTTTTTTAAAATCCAGGGGTAAGGAGGGACCATGAGAATGGAATTGTCTGGGACGTTGTCTAGCTGAATCCCAGAGACTTAAGTTATGTGGTGCGACATTAACGTTTTTGTAAGTATTAAGACACAAGAGTTTTGGATCAAGTTGAATAAGGGGAAAATGTTCATTTTTCAAAGTTTCAAAGTCTGTCGTGTTCCTGTTCATCTAAGTGTGTGCTGCAATTCATGAACTTCTTTCCCTTGCACTTCATAGATTCCAAACCCCCTGTTTGACCTGGCCGGGATAACATGTGGACACTTTCTGGTTCCCTTCTGGACCTTCTTTGGTGCAACCTTGATTGGGAAAGCAGTAATTAAAATGCACATCCAGGCAAGTACTACACCTCCCTTAGGGCTCTGGGGTGAGGACTTTTTTTTTTTTTTTTTTTTTTTTTTTTTTTGACTGTTACACTGTGTTACTTCGTAATGAATTCTGGAGTCTCCCTTCCTGACCTGAAGTAATGGAAATTAATTTGATGCAAAGGATTTACAATAAAGGATCTGCTAGGCTTCTTATGCTCCAAACGTAGGCAACTGAATAATTTATAGCTACAAACTAATGAGCTCGCTGCCTACACCGCTCAGGAAATTGGTGGTTAGCCAAGTTATTTACCTACGGTTTTTACCAGACTGAAAGGACTTCGTACTCATAATGAACTTGCCTTTTTGGTAACAAATACTCATTTCAAAGAGCACTGCAACTAGCCTTTACCGGTTAAGCGGCACTTTTAAATGCTCCCTTTTACCTCAGTTGAGTGTGTAGAGAAAACCCCACTCCTTTCGGGCCCTGCAGAAAGCAGTCTGAGGGTATGTCTCTGGGCATATTGTCCATAGCTTTCAAGCATGGTTAGCAATTTTTGGTGTCCTCAGTCTATATTATTTTGAAAGGGCCTGATTTCAGAGTGTGTCCAGTTTTTCTTGCTAACTCAGAGCCTTACCGGATGTTCTGAATTTGGCAGTCAGAGTCTCCAGTTGCTTTCAAAAGTTTTGAGTCTTGCTTTTGAAATGCATCACCATTTTGTCCAATGAAAGATGAAGTATTGATTCCCTGACAATTCTTTACTGGTGGCGGTGTGGTTAGTGCTATGTCATGAGCTACATCACTCTATTTGTAGTGATTAGGACCAATGTTTTCAGCTGGGGCTTGTTTTTTTTAAGCATCTCCATAGGACTGGTGCAGTGCCTGTAGCTGTGTTGCTTGGAAATCTTTGCTGTCGCTACATTAAAATAGCAGAAGCTATTAGTAGTATAAAATTACTCGTCTAGTCCCCTCATCAAGCTGCTTAAAAATCTTTCTTTTGCCTTGAACAGAAGATTTCAATCTTCAACCCTTTTTTTTTCTTCCCATCTTTTTGTAAATGGTTATTTTACTTTGCCCAGTCCTTAAACAGAAAATAATAAATAGATCTGAAAATTCTTTCGTTTACTGTGATAGAACAACTTCTTCTCCACGCTTACTTTTGTATTATCTGAATTTTTCTGCTTTTAAATCTGTGTACTGTTAGAATTTGTTCTGGCAGCATAGAAAAGTGAAATAGTATTTGTGTAATATTCCTTTCATTATTTTATTTGTCTTGTTTAGCTGGCAGAATGTTTGCTATGTAATTTATAGTGCTCCACACTCAGATCAAATGTAAGCGAAAAAATATTTCCCAGTGTCTTGTACAGTTGGTAAATCATCTTATTTTGTAATATGCTTAGCTATTAGAATTCTCTTTTCTGCGATGCTTGATTTCAAGCATATTCTTGTGCAATAGCCTTGATTTTTTTGTAGTGATCTTGCTGCAATTTGGAATTTAGGAAATGTAAGAGTCATGGAAAAGGCTTTTAATGAAATCTTTCTCTAGACAGGAAGYGAGTGACTCTGGTGCAGTGGCCATCCTGGAGCTGCTTTTAACTGGCCTCTTCCTCCGGACCACAAAATCGTTTTGTGTAGTTCTAGTCACATCCTTTATTTCCAGACTAGCAAATGCAGTTCTCGTTTAAATTGATTTAAGGAGACTGTGGGGACTGTTTGTGTGTGTATATGCATCTACACACGGTCTTGCTCACTCTTTGCAAACGAACAAGCTGTCAAATATGACAAAAGTGGAATTAGCAGAGGCTATTTTAACAAAATTTTAACTTGTGTTAGAAGAGAAGGGAGTGGTAAGTTTATGGACCTTTTGGATTTTTCTGCAAAATAAGCTATGTGTTACAGAAGTTTCTTTTACTGAAATTACTCTGTTCCACATAGTCTGTTGCATTAGAGACAGTGACAATCTAAGACTTTTGAACAGGCAGGTACCCAATGGCTCTTACTTTGTTCTTCACTAAGTATTTTTTGTTATGTTTCTGTCTGAAGCACGTGAACTAGGGGACTAAAAGATGTATTATTTTTCACTTCTGTGATCTTTAAGTACATGTGTTTGTGTAAGGGGACGTGAATTTTTCTACACGGTGATGACTGTTTTTCCATTAAAACATTGTTGACGGAGTAAAGTGACCTTGAGCTTCTGGGAATTTAAGTTTGGGGAGGATGCGAATGGTTAGTAACACAGACTACAAAAACATTGCAAGAAATGAAGTCTATGAGGAAATAGAATAATAAAATACACAGCTTTTCTCTCTCCTGCCTCTTTTTGAAGAGCATTGAAAAATAAAGGTCTTGAAAGAAAAGAGAAGGGAAAACTATGTGTGAGTGCTGGAGAAGCTGTCTGGTTGGAAAGGAACATAAATTGTCATACCCCATTGTCTCTGCTTCCCTTTTGATCAAATGTTTCTCTAACTGATGTTTTCCTTCCTACAGAAACTTTTCGTTATTATAACGTTCAGCAAACATATAGTGGAGCAGATGGTGTCCCTAATCGGGTGAGTAATTCTTTAACACAGTAATACCTTTGCTCATTAAGTGGAAAAATACTGGAGGAGTCAAATTAGATGTACTGAAAATTGTGCTTTGCTTCGAAGTACAAGCTTTGGCCAACACATAATTTAGGTCTTATTTGCAACTTCATCCCTCACCTCAAAGGCTTCAAGTACTTCAGGAAACATAATAGCACTGAAGATCAGCACTGAGTATATAGTACCAACAGTTAACTTTCACCCAGAAATATGATACAGCTCTTCCAATTATAGATTGCTACTCTTTTAGCTGCAAATAGACTGTTTTTTTATGGACTTTCTTCAATGTTGTAGCATGATCCTGTGACAAAAAATGAAAGAACTGTTGTGATTTATGCAGTGTCCCAACATGACAGTAAACATCTTCCATAATTTGAACTACCTTCTACATTTAAAATATTAAATCTCTCATAAAATGTCCAAATGAGAAATTTGGTGTGTAGAGTTTTATCTCCGTTCTATTAAACTTGGGTTTTGATAGGAGAAATAACAGTTTTCATGGATAAACTGTTCAGATTTTGAGAAAGTTTGTCTTTTTTTTTTTTTGACTGAATTCTTTAGTAACTGATTACTATTTTATTTTTTAAGTTAAAATCCCAGTTTAAAACAAGAAAACTAAGCAAAAACCCAGCTAACAACAGTT
>JAYKAV010003321.1:2242378-2369103 GCA_035582835.1 Phoebastria nigripes | reverse complement strand
TTTTTTTTTTTAAATTGAAGTCCTTAAGTAGCTCACCAAGACCTACATTTTAAGCCTTTAAGAAGGGACAGCAGGTTGTGTGTTTGGGGGGGAGTGTGTGTGTGTGTGTGTGTGTTTCATTTTGGCAGATAGAGACTACAAAGCATGGATGAGCAAAGTTCTGTTGTGCACTAAGGTCCTTTTATTTTCTTATCCTTTCATATTCTTTATTTGAAAGACAATAGGCTTGATTCTCAAAGGAAAATGCAAGGATTTGGTTTTAGATTATTCTACAAACAGGGTTATCTTCCAGCATCTTGCCTTCTTAAGTCGGATGTGTAAATATGCCTGTGGTTTGCATCTAGACTCCTGAAACTACAGCAGTCTTTTGAAGGTGTATCTTAAAGTCAGTGCTAAGTGGCGCAGAATTATGATGCAAATCTGTTCCTTCTGCCTCTGTGCCTGCCTCTGCTTTGGGTGCAATCCTTGAAAATTTATACTGAAGTCTTCCCCTTCCTCCTTGGATAAGAACAGGGTTAGTGAGTTGAACTTCACTAGGTTTGCGAGGGGGTACCACTCACTTGTTTGATATTAAATCAAATGAAAACTGATTTTTAGGACTTCTAGGTCTAAGATGATGTCTACACTTTGGATATTAGGTGACATATATGTTAGCTGGTTGATTAAATGATTGAATTTTGTCAAAAGAGTACAAGTAACCAATACTGCCCCACTGAAATGGGATTTCAAGAATTTTATTCCTAGTACTGTGGATTCATGATTTTCTAGATGTTACTCTGCTTCATTTTACTCCTTATTTAAATTCATGTGCCTTTTTTTCCAGTATTAAAGTCTCTGCGAATGTGCAAAACATTGCAGAATTTTAGAAACCAAGGTCCTTGCATTCAGGATCTTGCAGTTCTTCAAAATAGCTTAAAATGAATCTCGTGCACTTAATTCTTAGTCATGCTCACAAAAGAAAAAAAAAGCTGAATACTTTTAGTGAAAAAAATTTTGAAATACAGTGTTGATGCACCAGGATCTCTTCAAGCCGTCTGAACTTGGTTTTCATGTCTTTGTTCTGTTGTTTAATGCTAATTGGGCACTGACTTCAGTTTTCAGAAAAAAATGGAGGCATTTGAACAACCATTCTGTTAATCATTCATCTCTCATCATTTAAATATTCATTTCATAATCATGCAGAAGTTTAAAAGTGAACTATTACCTTTCAGTAGCTTTTCTGGGCTTCCAAGTGTGATTTGAAAAAGAAAAGAAACCTCAAAACGTAACTYGTTTTTAAAACTGACTCGTACTGGTCAGCGAGTCATAAGGAGAATTTTTCCCACGAATAAAGTCAGCTTCGTAAGGGACGGTTCTCAAAAACTGGAAATCGTTCGTGAAAGTCGACATAATCTTGTGTAAAATGTGTAATAGCCATGCTTTAGTCTCTGCCTTTTTTTTTTTTTTTTTTCCTGAAATTTTACCAGTCCAGGCACAGAATTTACTCACCCAGTTGTATCATCGTGATGGTGAATCATGAGGGAAGCAATCTTTTTTTTTTTTTCTGTAAATATGTTCAAAAAAATTATTTGCCCCTGGCTATTGAAGGAAATAGATTTAGTGGAGGAGAGCAAGCTACTTTGTTTCTTCGGTCTGTGCGTTTTCATAAATTCTTAAGGTTAGAACGCTGTTATTTTTTAATTGTGTCAAATCAGGAGACTGAGGAAAATAATTTTAGACACCCAGCCCTCCCGCAGTCATTCGGAGAGGAGGTGATCGGTTTGTAAAGCTGTCTATGTGTGTCTTGGTGTCTGAAGCGTGTTTTACTAAATCCTCCCTGAAGCAGTAGTGTAAAGAATCAAAACTGTAGTGTTGAAATTTAGGTGACTTTTTTTAATATAGAAGACCATATTAATTTCTTTAAAATAAAAAAAGAAATTTTAAAATCTCCATCCGTTTAGAAATTAAAAGGGCGTTTGTCAGTAATGGGAACTCTCCCGTGGTTGGAGTTAGGAGTGTTGGTGTATGTATGTGGATCAAACCTTGGGAGCCCTCGGACTGCGCGTGTGTTCTCACCACACCAGCTCAGCTAGTGGTGTTGCTAGTGGTAATTTCTTCTGTATGGTATTTAAGGTTTTTTTTTCTAAAGTGTTGTGACAATTATTAAAGCTCCTTGGACCTCCTGCTAAATAGCACAGTGTATAGATTTAAAGAAAAATTACCTAGGTTGTTTTTGATTAAAGCCTGGCCAGGCTGTGGTATTTGCAGAATGGAAGTTGGAGGCTGCTGTGAGTCTGTCCAGCATTAACACCTCTACGCCTTAGAGGTAGGAGAGGGTTCTTAGTTCCAAAAACGTGTCCGTGATCTTTATAACGTTAATGTAAGAACAAGGTGTTTAGTAATGCATTGGAGCTTTTGTGCAAGTCATCTGCCATAAACCATGGCATGATTCAGAACAGGGTTCATAGTTCCTTCTTTGTTCCTTTGTTAATCACTGACTTGTGGGAGGCGCCTGCAGAATTTGCTAATGCATTCTTTTTGGGTAAGGATGACGCACAGATTGTCCTAATAAGGACTTAGTTTGAGAAAGGGGCCGTCTTCTTTGAGAAGATAGGGGCAAGTCATAGGGCGAGCAGTTTCTTTTTTAACTGAGGGATGACACAAGCACAAGTCATTTCCTTATTAATCGGTTCAAACCAGTTCTTACAGGAACTGCTGGTGATAAATGTGGGACTTCTGAGAAGTCATTCATTTTATTCTCAGCACTGCACCAGTGCACAGCCTCAGCTGGCTTCTCCCTGGCTTTAAGGAAATGCTCTAGCTCACAGCTTCTTCCTGTGTTACCAGCAGTGTATTGTCACTGGTTTGCTCTGAAATATTTTTCTTTTTAAGCACTTTTTGAGGATCTGGGGAAATATGTCCCTTTCAGAAGTATCAGATAAAAAGATGAAATACGCTTTATTTCATGGTTATCTGCTTTCTCAAGTAGCAATGCCCTTCTGAGCTGTAGCTCAGTGAACTTTGTTCTGTTTGGGTCAAAGTGGTAAGTTTAAAAAAAAAAAAAAATGTTTTTTTGTTTTTGTTTTTTTCTCCCCTATTTTGTCTTGTTCTCTGGGATGAACTTTGCATCAGTGCTATTCCAAGTATAGGTCCTTCTCTTCAGAAGCCATTTCAAGAATATTTGGAAGCTCAGAGGATAAAACTTCACCACAAACCTGACAGTGGCGTGCCACAGGTAAGAACCTCTCTGCCTCCCTCCCCAATTAATTTTTCCCTTCTCTAGCTGTCTTTTCACTTGCCAGGTTTACCGATGTGACTCTTGATTCTGTTTTTCAAAGATTTGCAGTGGCCCAGGGAATAGATAAAAATCTCATTTTAAAAGCAACCTGGGAATTAAAAATAATACTGTAATTGTATACTACTGGACTTAAACCTCTTGGAGAATAAAGAAAACAATAAAGTAAGGCCAATGGCACGTCTTGCCTCTATATTAGCTGCCTATTTTGAAAGAGAAATTTAAGCAGAAAAAGGTTGCAATTACATGTGAAATGGTAACAAACTGTGTGCAGCATCAATACTTCAGGAGCCAGTAGGATCTGTGGCTTACTGGCCAATAAGAGAAACAAAATCCCCAAGCCTTTAGTGTTCGAAAGGAAAAGAAAAATACGGGTTTCAGAGGCGGTACAAAGGGGCAGAAGGGTCCTTTCACACGAAGTATTTTAAAAAACATACCCTGAATTTTCAGTGGAGACGGAGCAACTTTGACATGAAATTCCTCAGGATACTAAGGCATTTTTAGATAAAATCCATTAATCTAACTCACACTTCACAGTTAATACTTCTAGCTCCTCTAAATGTTTCTTTGCCCATTTCTTACCAAAAAAGAGACTAAATTAGGGAGGGTCAGGCTGGAATAACTAAATATGCAGATTCCTTTTATGCACATTGAAGTAATTTTTGTGCAGTGCATTGCTGCCCTCCTTTGACAAAAAAAATACGAGTAGCCGTGGAAAACGCTCGAAGTGGGACTGCCGAGGTCAACGCATTAACTTCTAGTGACACCAGAAGAATCGGATACTAATTGGAAGATAACACAGTATATGCAGTTTAGGAAAAAAACATTGTTAACCAATGACCTTTTTGTTTTCCTTGCAACGAACATGACAGGGAACGACGGTCAGGGGTTGCTAATTCTGAACTCTATGAATTGTTAGCAAAGACAAAACAATACTAGGAATAATAAATCACTTCACTAGCACACTAGTGATGATCAAGGATTCATCGTCTGCCCTGCAGTGTATTTGGCAAGCCCTCCTGCATTGTTTTTCAAGGGACTAAAGTCAGCTTTACAGAGACACCTGCAGGAATCCTGTCAGCTTGCACTTGGTTCCTGTTTTTAATTTGATAAATTACACAATTAAAAAAATGGTTAGGCTTTTCCCTTTCACCCAGAAAACGGAGAATTCTCCATTGTGCTGTCCACTAATCTTCATCATTTTCCTCCTTCTGTTTTGTCTTTGTCTCTTCAGGGGGAAAACTGGCTATCGTGGATGTTTGAAAAATTGGTGATTGTCATGGTTTGTTATTTTATCTTATCTATAATCAACTCCATGGCCCAGAGCTATGCCAAACGACTGCAGCAGAAGATGTACTCTGAAGAAAAAACCAAATGAGCTTGGAAAAAAACCCTTGGAATGGGTTTTAGCAGACACGAAAAATGACACATCTTTCCATATGTTTAAAAATCAGCATTATTCAAAATGGGGGAAAACTTTTTAACATCAATTTTCAACTATAACAAGTTTTTATTTAATTTTGAAAGTAATTTGGATATTAGAGCAGACGTTTCATTGACAAACCTATAAATGTTAAGGTAAGGTATAAATGCTTTACATGTCTGAGTTGTATTATATGGGATGGACAATGTGATGTTAAATGGAGTTTAACACAAATGTTGTCCATCCAAATTACTTCCAAAAATGTTGATTTAATACTCTCCATTTCCTGATTTAACTTCAGACTGACCTAAGGGTAACTTTTCATTTTGAAGGGTGGCTGTTTTGCTTTTTCCATAACTTCCAAGACCATCAAAATGTATATAAATGAATACAGATTGGATACAAACTGTTGCATGTCCCTCATGGTAAGGCTATTCCATCTGAATTCTCCAGTGTCCCATTGCATTGCACGTGCTCTCGGTTGGGAAAGCCACCCTCTTAAACTTCATGATGTTAGCAGAGATGATTGATGTCAAAATGCTGAAGCTGACATTTTTTATTCTGTATATTTAGAATGAAGATAAAACTTTATAAAGTCATCTTTGATCATTCCAGAATTTCTTGTGTCAGTCTTTTTAAGCTGTTTCTTTTCCTCTCCACTTTTGTATGCTCAGTTTCTTTAGTTTCTTTATTAAGCCTTAATCCCATGAATCGCATGCTTTACTCATCCTTCCTGCACAAATGGTGCTGAAGCCCTTTGTCCTTTTTTTTTTTTTTTCCTTCTTTCTTAAGAACTTCTTACTTAGCAGAAGGAAGTAGAAAGCATATCACTTGCTTGAAGTATGGCTCACTGGTGAAAATAGGCAAGTTAAATAGCTAGCGATATTTGTTACCATAAATTCTTCTCAGATGTTTGCCACTGATCACAGCACCGTGGGCAATGAAGGAGAAGAGAGGGGGGAAGAGTAAAGATTCCAGCTGCAAACAGATTTGATGTCAAACCCAGCAATGATGCAGAGAACCTTAGAGAACCTTAAACTTAGGCTTTAAAAGTCAGATATTTTTAAAACATTGTTATGAATCAGTGTGTGTTCCAGTTCTAATGTACATGACCATAACCAATATTAAAATGGATCTTTTCCCTCTTTAGTAAGTAGATATCCATTCCACTGCTACTGTATATGTGTTACTACTCTAATAATTTTTGAACTATTGTTTTTTATTTTTATCCTAGGGGTAAGTAACAAGAATTAATTTGCCTTTCAATTAGTGCTATCAAAAGGTGGCACATGAGCACAAAGTAGGTTAGATCTTGCTCTTGCTTAGGTTAGATTTATCCCCACGTTAGGTTAGGGCAGGTCTCGAGCAAGGTGTGAGAATCTGTATTTTGTTCAATCCTGCCTGAATGTCCTCTTGTGTTGCCAACCGTCGTGACATCTCCATGGCTGTACCATCCTGTCGGATAGCTTATCAGACTGATGTTGACTGTTGGATCTCATGGCAACAACAGTCGGTAGGCTGTCTGACATTTTGGTATCTTTCATCTGACCGTTCGCTCATCCATCTCCAACTGTTTTCATTGAACATCAATAGCACATAAATGTTTTTAAGTTTAGATGGAAGTGAGTTCAGAAGTCATGCAGTGCAGCAATCTACATAAGAAACATCCTTTAAAGTTTCATCTCAGTTGTGTGTGAGGTTTGTAATGTTTCTTCTGTATGCTTCATATATAACTTTAAACAATGTTACTGAATGAATGGGGAGGCTTTTAATAGGGACTTCTCTCAATAGAGCTGCTGACTAGGTTAAATTTAGATATCTAAAAGTCTAAGTGCTGGGAGGTAGTACAAGATAGTTAAAAGCACAAAGGCCATTCATTTGCCCCTGCTGCTTTTTAGAAGATGAACAGTATTTCTTAAACCTTGGCCCTAGCAGCTTTTTCACTTTTTGGCCTAAATACTGTCTTTGAAAATAACGTAGCAAAGAACTTGTTCTAATACAATACACATTCAAAAAATCATAGCTCTGTTTGATACTTCACTTTTTTCAGTCTACTGAAACTTTAATTTTGCACTTTGTAAGAGATTACGTCAGCAGCTCATAGTAGTTTGTTTCATTTTTCTTCATGATACTTGGATTAGTGAAACAACTGTTTGCTACTTTCCCCAGTTTTAGTGGCAGCTTTTTTTCCTCAAATCTGCCGTTCGCCTTAGGGACACTGGTATTTACTTCACACAGCTCTGGTAGTGTCTTAAGGCCTTTCGTGAGAGTAAATTAAATTTATGCCATGTAGAGGCCCCTGTGTGCTGTCAGATTGAAATGAGGAGACTGTGTAACAGTAAGTAAAAAGAAAAAAAAACCTCTTCCTAGAGCTTGAGCCAATAAACTATACCATTCTAAATGCTTTAGTAGTCTCCTTATAATTATGCCTCCTTGGCTACTGAAAAATCACTAGACAAATTGAAAGCTTTCTCCCACTTATTTCAATATATGTTTACATACATATAGTGCAAAATATATATATATCTGTTGTTCCACAACTCATGTTTGTATGTGTCCATTCTGATAAGCTATGCTGTTACTTCGAAGCTTTCTAACGTTATTTAAAGAAGGGACTGGTCGTTCTACTTGCTTCTACCTGTTTGGCTGCTGGGAGATAATAACACTTGATAAAAGGTAAAATATAATAGAAATGAAAGTTATGCAAACGTAATGAGATTTGCAAATGGATAGTTTTATGTTTGCTTAAATAAACAAACAAATAACTGTTTCCCAGTGTTTATTTCAGCTGGATTGTTTCCATTTCTGTATATTGAGCTTGGTTGTTATGCTGTGAAATTTGTTGTCCCAAGCATTCTACAATGAGTGTGAATCTAGGAGATACATCTGCAATGGCATTTTGTGGCTTCAAAGAAGGACCCAGAGCCTTTAGCATTTCATCTGAAAACATGTACTTTACTCCCTTAATCCGTACAGTTTCCTTTTGTTGTACATTTTTTCAGTTACACATTGGAAGCAGTCAATCATCTAGTTTAAAGTGTGTTCGAGAAAAACCCAAAGTGAGCTCTGTTGCAAGAGAAACAATCTTAGCATGGATCACTGTATTTTTAGCTGATTCTTCGAATAAAGTATCTTGCTTTTTTTCTTGGAATTACTGAAAATCACATGGAAGTAACAGCCCTTGTAACAACAACTAATGTTTGGTTAAACATCAAAGATGATTTTGAGCTGATACAGATATTTTTTAGTCTCATCATCTGTGGAACATGGCTAAATCCGCTTTCGCAAGCGCACTGTAAATAGGAAGCAAGCAGAAAGTTGGCCGTATCGCCAGCCTAACAATTCAGAGAAGCGCATCAGAGCTGAGGTCAGGTAGGACTGCAGCTGATTCTCCCCTTAGTTCTCTACTTGCTTACTGCCGGACCTGTGAATTGTTCCTCACCAACAATGTACTTTGAAGGCCGTGTGAGATGTAAGCACGCTGGCGTGCCCCTCTCCCTGGCAGCCACGATGTAGCCGATCAGGGCAAGAATTGTGTTGAGGTAAGCAAAGCTAAAAAGGTCACACTGGTCTGTGCCAGGCTGAGCCAGGAGACCGGCACAGGCCACGTCAGATCCAATCGCCCAGTTCCACACTTCCCTCAACTCCATCAAAACCATCGGGAAACCTCCTGCTCCCTGTCTCTCCTTGTAGTTTCTTACCTCCATCCCAATTTCACACTGTTTCTTGTTAAAGTAGCTCCCTCTGAAATCACGCAGCTGCCTGTTCATGCTAAAAGATACTTGTCATTAATACTTGAAGATGGCTTAATGCTGTTCCAGAAGGTCCTTCCCTGCTGTGCTTTTGGGTTTCATTATTTAATTTGTTAGAATCAGCCTCCCTCTCACTGCCGGCAGTGCTAATTGCAAGCACAAATACTGTGGATGTTTCCCTGATTATCAAGCACAAATATAAATATTAGTGAACAAAATTGATTGCAGGTGTAAAAATAAGTGGTGATTGGGTGTGTTCCTTGGAGGTAAAAGTAATTCAGTTTTCTTTGAAGCACATGGTTGAAAAATACTTTGTAATCAGCAGTTAAAAGGTTGAATGTAATTATATATAAGGTAATTGAAATGCTCTTCTGAGATTTAAAATTCTAGGGTTTTTCTGTAAATTTGTATTTTTTATTTTTTTGAGGGGAAGAAGGAAAAACAGTAAGTACTTTGCCCAGCCTTCTCCAGATTGCAGCACTAAGTGAAGTGTCAAAGTGGGAGAGCAATAGCCAGGGAGGGCTTCCTGCTGGGCTGTCACCCCTCGCTGAGAGCAGGCTGGTCCAGGTGAGGGTTTAATTGCTGGAGCCTGGGTGGATTGCTGTAACCTCTTGAGGAAACGGAGTGAAGCAGTCGCCTTCCCTGTGAAACACCCTGCTAATGCATTCAGAACTAGACTGAGGGTAAATATTTGCATATGCTCTTGCAAACTCATTTTTAAAAGGATTATACTGAAAAACTCTTTGAGCCTGCTGTGACTTTCCTAATTCAAGTGTCTAATTGAGGGCGTGAAATGCTAGCATTTATTTCTGTAGCTGTTTCACTTTCTTATTGATGCATCCACTCAGCTTTCATAAAAAGCAGCAAAACACTGTTTTGGTAGTGGCGTGAATGGGAGAGGCTGTAACAACCTGGGTCAGTTGTCAAAAGAGTGAAAGGAGCTCAAATGCAGAAACTTGTCATCGAATGTCCAAAAGATGTCCAGCTCCATCACCTTCCAGGTCAAAGCAAATGGGAAGAGCCCAGCAATCTGCGACGGGCTTCTTGGCATGTGTCAGGAATTCAGCAAAATGGTATTTTGGTCAAAAAAGCTGACTATTACTCTGTGTTGAATTTAAAGTGGAGAGGCTGTTGAGCTGTGAAGTCATTCAGCCTATTCACTGCTAGCGATGTTCAGTTACGGTAAAACAAATGTGCAAATGTGAACCTGTTAAATGGGCCAAGCTTTGTTTTACCTTGCCTTTAACACTGCCCTTTATTGTGCTAGAAGGTTTTTTTTTTATTATTATTATTCACTCATGAAATGATTCAAAGAGCATTGACTACATTAGCATTAAATCAAAGGTTATCTTTCTTTAAACCTCATTTGACGAACTGTTCAGATATGGGTAAGTAAGTGTGCTGCATCTTCCGTGTTTCAAGGGAGTTAACTCGCAGCTTAATTGTTCTTCTGGTTTCCCAAGAAGCTTAAATGAGTTGCCCGGGCTGGTAATAAGGAAACTAGCTGCTATTTCCTGATGAAAGGCAAGAGATAGGACTTGTCAGCTCAGTGTATCGTTCCCTGCTCTGATAACTGCCCTGCCAGCCACACCCTTCTCCGATGGCCTCCAAAACTGCTTTTCTGTCGAGTTGGTGTCTTTGGTGACTGCTGTGCTGTTCCTGCTTGAGGGGTCCTGCGGGGAAAGGGCTGTGTGTTTAGTACACGTGATTTAAGGCATAATCCACCGGTTTTGGTGTTTTGGGTTTGGGGGTTTTTAATGCTAATGTGACAGAGCAGGTCACACAGGTCTGGTTCTGCCTCCTCATGAGAGGTGGTTGGAACTTTTTGTTTCCTTGTGGCCTTGGTAGTGTGTCATTTAGCTGCTTTTTGCTATATGGAGTATTGCACTTATCTCAAAGATATCTTAGATCTAGGCAAATTCTATGAACTACACCAAAGTGTTTGTTAGCCTGGTTTTACACAAGGTTGTGACCACAGTTATGATCGATGACATAAATCTGTAGGTAGTTACCCATTACCTTACTTGGGTACCAGCTGATCTGCATGACATTTCTAAGGTCTAAAGCCTTTTCACTGGAAGGTGGCATCGATTCGGTGGAAGATGTCAGCCAGAGCTCTAAGCTACTTGAGCACAGGCACCACCAGTGCCCGGTGTGCCTGGGGAGGTTAAATTCTGCCTCAAACCATTTGACAAAGTGTAAGAAATTCTTTAAGAGATCAGATGCATTTCCCAAAGCTTGTTCTATCTGCAAGCAATGACCTTGTGGTACCTCTATTCTCCTTTCATATTGTCAGGGAAGAAACTGGCAGTTCTCTTGCAGAAGCTGCTGCTAACTAAACTACATAAATACTTTGTTTGAGGCTCACACTTACGTGTAGAAACCGTGTGAGTTTTAAGGGACTGTGTGTCTTTCCTGAGACTGCATGTTTCTTAGGCTCTTTCCATCTGTTGAAAAGGCTTGAAAAAAGTAGGCTTGTGCGCTCAGCATTTCATTTCTGTCTCTGAAAGAAACTGGACCTGCATAAAAGAGAAAATACACATTTAGATTTACAACATCATACAAATCTAGCCATGTTCACAAAATCTGGTCTACTTAGAAACCATAGTTCTCTCAGTGCCTCTTGTTTGCTGCAGCTGTTTTCTTTCTTAAGAGCGAGCTGTAATATTTCGGCTATTTTCATAAAAATAATTTAATTTCTCTGATTCCTTGATTCTTATGTCTCACCTCAGTCCAGCTGAGCTCTCCATGCAGTCCATGTGTGTTGTGTAAGAAGACTCTAGGTGGGGAGCCACAAGGAAGAGAGAAACTTTTAAGATTCCTGAAGCCGGTATTTAGTTAAGCTCAAAGTAATGGATGCCAAAAAATTTTCAAAGCAGTATTTCTACTAGATCTGTGCTAATGCAATTGGTGATTTTAATTCTGTTGCCTCCCTTAACTTCTATATAAATGTGTCTTTAACACTTTTGCATGTGCACAACCACCACATGGCAAATCACACTGCAGCATTTGTGCATGAACTAAAATTGTTCCAGTTACCCACGAGGAGCCTGGTGTTTTCAAGTGAACTGTGGAAATCTGTCGTGCTATCCTTTGGCAATAGACTTCAGCTGTGACTGAGAGAGGATCATTGCAATTAAGTGCATAAGGAAAGTGTTTAAGTGTTGTTTGGGAGACCTGATCCTGAGAGTCCTAGCTTAAAACTGTCACTGATGTCTCTCCTCCCAGTCCTTCTTGTAGCTCTGTCTGTCCTTGGTGCTTAGTGATTTTTGGACAAGTTCAGGCCTGTTGACTGGAGTTTTGTTGAGCTTGAACAGGACCCCACGTGTACTAAAGCAAGTTCAGGTTTCCTTTATAATGTCATTGAAGAATAAGCTCCCCTTTCACAGCACACATTAGTATCTATTTTTTATATAAGAATACTTCACTGTGAAAATACTGATTTTGTGGAGAAGCCTGACTAAATCTTTATAGAGGAAAATAATGTGAAAACCTGAGTTAATGTCTGGTAGGGAGGGAACGGAAGCTTTCTTCTTGGGAGAAGAGTATTTAATTGGATTTATGTTCATTAGTTGCCAAATTTATGTTTTTAACTGTTTACCAGTTGCGTTAGGTTTCTTCACCGAAATTTGGCCTAGGAAGGAGAAATTGCTAGTTTAGAATGTCAAATAACTACATAAATACAATTGCTGACTAGATGACTCGGAATCAGGTAGTAATAGAGGCTGAAGTTGCCCAAAGTGGGGTGGGGAAGAAATTTCCCAGTGTTTTCTTTGCAAGTGGCAGAAATGCACGACAGCCAGCAGCAAGCAGTCTTACATGGAAATATGTCGTCTTGAACTCGGTATTGTTCTGAGCCATCTGGAGAGCAGTAGCTCTGAACTATTGCCCAGCTCTCACCATACTTATTGAGGATAGTATAATGAACAGCTACAGCTGCCCTTGCCAACCAAGTACAGAGTCAGTATTTTATTACACCTTCAGCTTGTGGGATAAGGCTGCTTTCCATTTGGCTCCTTTGGTGGTGTTCTGCTTACATGCTCCTGTAAATGATCTATTACATATTGGAGACTGCTGGGCAAAAGTTCAAATTAAATCATGCCATCTGACCACAATTACACCATTCTCAGGCAACTGAAGTGTATTTTTGTGAGCCTTTAAATAAACATTACACTGTACATGTAACCAAATATGTACAATAATCATTTTTGCAGAACGCACCCATTTAAATGCAAATATACCATATAAGATGATATTTATTTCTCATCACATATAACCAGTGAAACAAAAGCTCATAGCTCACTGAAGCTTAAGCAATGTTTATTCTGTCTTTTTTATATTAACCAGTGGCTTATTTTAGTTAGTTTCTCTACTTATTGTTCTTACTTTTAAAATAGGAATCTTGGCCTAGAGAGAGTCCTCATTTTACTTATTTTTCTATCTCACAGTGTAAAATTCCTAAAAAATTTGCTTTTAAGACTAGCAGACAAGAATGTTTCTGCAACCTGATTCACACAGATAAGTACAGAGACCTGTGCCTTTGTTTTATACCCGTAGACTCTCTTAGAAGTCCCTGTTCAGAATCTCTGAGGCTTGTATGAACCATGAGGTTAAGGTTTAGACTTCTTCCATTATCTTTATCATGGAACACATTTAAACCTCWAAAAATTTCCTTTAAATTTCCTAATGAGCAGAAGCAGCTTCTCTAATCTGTTATCTCAGGCTATCTTCACCTTTTCCAGTGTGCTCCCCTTGGTTGGCAGTAACATTTGTTTGAAACACCACCCTATTTGCGGCTGTTTGCACTTCTGGGAAAGGGTTAAGCAGGTTCTGCTGATTCACAGAGGTAGGTGACTCATTACCCCACCCGGATAGAGAGGAAGTGGCTGTCTAGAGGGAGAGGATTCATACAATGTGAAATCAGAAGGGACCATTGTGAGCTTCGAGTTTGACTGAAAGAGCCGGAAAGGCTCTATAGTTAAAATTCAGGATTATCAGCTCTACATCCAGGCAAGTTAAAGGCTGTCTGAGTGTCCAGGCTGTGCTTCTGGAGYGTGGGCAGAGGTGGGGTAGGAAGCCCAGAGGCAGGAGGCTTGAGGAGGAAGCCTACGCTGGAATTTGCTGCCTTGGTAAGGCTGTGTCTGGGCTGCCCTTGAAAGCAGTGGAGGAAAGGCAGCAGCTCAATTCCTTTTGGAAGTTTTTTGTGCCATATCAGATCCATGAATCACATTCCTGATGACTCTTGTGCAGTTTTTAAAGTGGTGTCCAGCAAAATGCAGACTTCTTTAAAGTACACTTTGACATCTGAGAATATTTCCTTTTGGATGTTTGGTCCCTCATTTCATGATATTTATCTATATTGAATTTATTAACAAATGCAGAAGGACATGAATTATTCATTCAATACCCTTTTGTACCTTAGTATTTCCCAGTAGTGTATCAGCTGGTAATCTGAACATAACTTCCTTCTTTCTTATTGATAAAATCCTAGCTGTTGTGGAAACCACAGATTTTTGCTCTTAATCTTGAGCTGTTTCAGTTTGGTAAATCTGTGCAGGTAATCCTCTTAAAAGTCCTTTATATATTTACCCTAAGATTCTATGCTTTCTGTAGTGGTAGTCAGTCTAACCTCATAAGCACCGATATATACTTAAGTCCAAATAAATTGCATCTATAACTACACTAGTGCCCTGTCACTTGCCAAATAGTTACTATGTTTGAAGTATTTGTTACAGGTTAATTTTTGTTCCCGTTTTTTTGTGGCCAAATAAAAGTTATCCTATTTGTTAAACATATCTGCTATAGTTAGAGTCCTTGAATCAACTTCCAAGTGAGCTGCACCTGTCCATTACAAAAAACAATAGTGAGATTTGATGCATTGTTCCTTGGTTTATGGACATCCTGTGGGTAGTTCGCCTAAAACCAGCTAGGTCAAGGCCACTGATTCTCTTGTCCCTGCCTCAGTGAGCCATTGGCTTGTGCTGACCTTTAATCTACCTCATTAATTTTAACTTCTGATGAGATAAAGGCCCTCTTCCAGGCTCAGACTATTCTTTACATAATTAATTTTCTCAATAAAATAGAAAATGACTACTTTGCCTTCTAATATAATTGTTGATGGTGAAAATTTGATAATAGCTATTCACTTCCTGTCACTTTGACTCTCTCCTCCCCACATCCTGGGGAAAAAAATAGAGGAATCCAGCCATAGATCAAAAAATGAAGGCTTAGTTTGGGAAAGGGTGTGAGAATGTCAGCAGTGAAAAACACTAACAGGAAGAAGGCTAGAGATGCCTAAAACAATTCCTGTCAATCTCTTTTCCAGAGCAATGACAGGGATATAACAGCTAATTCAACAGTTACACTTTTGTTTTCACCTTTTTTTTTTTTTTTTTTTTTTTTTTTTTTTTTTTGTAGTTTTGCGGAATCTGTGTTATCAAAATTTGGCTGGTCTTTGTGATACTCTATTGCTGCTTTGAAAGACTTTGTTCTCCCATGGAAATAGGAGTATTTTCCCTGAATCCTAGCTGTGAACAAGTTCTTACAGAAGTATGCTTGTTAAGCATAACGAACCTGTTGGCCTAGCTCTGCCTTTGAGCTGCAGAATCTTTCCTCTATGTTTTCATATGTTATAACTAGAGATTAAATAAGGAAATTTTTATTTTTGCTTTGGGGTTATACATGTTAGCTGTGTGCTGTGTTTCCTGATGTGGCCCAAATTCTGCCATCAAACGTAGACGAACAAAACTGCCAAATATCCTGCTCCATTAACTAAAAGTGACATAAACCATAAATAATAAACGTACTTACAAAGAATGGATAAATGGTTCTATGTCATTCATAGGTGCAATAAGCACCTGCTGTATTTGCTTCATGCTCAGAATTATAAATATAGAGATAACATAAGGTTATTTCTTCAGGAAAGTTACTTATTGATGTAGCAGTACAATAACCCATTGCTCTCTTCCTTGTTTCTGAGAGGACTTATCTGTCCTTAGCTTTTTAAAAAAATCTCTTTTACCTGTCCTGTGGAACAATGAGGAAGAGTATGCATTCCTGGGACTTGGGTCATTTTTTCAGACATGGAGTTACCTATTCTCATTTCTGATACTGGGAGAAGTTCTCAGTCTGGTATCTGTTGAAAACACTAGGGAAAATTATTTCTATGTTGCTAAACATGCTGTGCGTTTTGAAGGAGGGAGGAGGGAGAACCTCACTGTACTGTCTCCTTTCCTGACCCTTTGTTCCTTGCAAACTTGAATTGCCTGTGCTGTTTATCTTAACTTCTTGTGCAATCTTTCCTCCAGTTTCTTCTGTGAAAATACCCACCTTAAAGACAATGGTTGAAACTGACAAAAACACAACGCTAGAAAAGCCCTTTTGATCAGAACAGTCCCCCAGCTCTGAGCTGCCAGGAAGCGATTTAGTGAAAAAAATATTAAAAATCACAAATAATATTTTATAACAAAAGTTATATGTAGTTTTGAACCTCCAAACAACTCAAATTTTATTGAGCAGTATAGGGCTTGAAGTATGGCTAGATAGTTGAACTATGATTATTGTGTCATCTCCTTTTGAGAGGGAGTTCTTAAAACAGGAATTAGAGCAGCTGAGTGAAAACAGAAAGCAAACCAGACTGAGTTGTTGGATTATGTACTGTGGTCTGCAAGAAGAATATTGTCAAAATGTTTTGTCATAAATGTCAAGTGTCTTTTTATATGAAAAGTTATTTGGTATATTTACCCTATCTGCTTTCTCCTCTTTGCCGTCCCTCTTGTGTTCTCCCCACCCACCCCACAAATGATTCTCATCCCCCTGTATATTTAATAAGTTAGCTATTAAATTGAAGCACCAATATAGCTCTTAATTTACACAGGTAATTTTTCTGCATGAACTAGGACTCAACTCAACTCGAGTGTGTGCTGACAGTTGCCCTACTACTGACAGGCAGTTGAAACTTTTTTTCTTTTTTTTGGAAGGCACGAGCACGAGATCAACATTGCTTGTCTATAAGCTACCGTGAAATTTATCAGAATCCATTGTGGCTTGCATTGACACAACCATGCCAGTGATCAGCTATTACTATGGGCGTGTTTGAGCAATTGTGAACTTAGCCCCAGTACTTACTTCTTTTCTTCAGATTCAATCGTACAGTTAACTTGAACCTTGTCAAGAAGTCTGTTTGCCATTCCAGGTGTCGTGTACCAGAGCTGGTTTGAGAACAGGTGCTCCAGGGGGGGGATTTTAGTGCTTCTGTACCCAGCCTGAACAAAAGTGATGAAGAGGTAAAGGAAATAAAGATAAAAGTAATACAGAGTGTCTGCTGTGCTCTAGCTGGAGCCTAGCAGAATTACAAGGTCACTTCTGCATCTACCACTGTGTTAATTCCTTAAAGATTTAAAATCTAAATCAGAATCTCTAACAGGGCAAGATTTCTATGTGGGCATCGTTAGCCATATTGCAAACATCTTTAACATATTTAGCATCATACTATGTGCGTGCTCATCTTTTAGTTAAAAAGCTCAGAGGCCTGGCATGAAACAGCACTAAAACCTAAAGGGAAACTATAAAATTTGTCCACTTGTCAAGGGAAAAGTCCTTGAGACCGATTTTTAAATTTTTATTCTTGGCATACCTGGTTAATATTTAATTATTTCCATGGGAGACYGGTGTGACATAGGGGGAGGAATGGCAAGAATTCCAAAAGCTCTCCCTACCAGTAAGTGAAAAGCCAACAGAGGCAGAAGAAAGCTCGGTGTCACAACATAATCCTTAAATCTCCTGCACTCTTTTATAAGCACCCAGTCTGTGCCCCTACGAGCTGTTGCAATCTCTTCCTCCTTCCTCTTCCTCCAATCTCTTCCCTCCACCTCCTCAGGCTGGTGCAGCTGAGTGTTTGCAGGCAGCAGCTTCACGGGGGCACCACCTTGTGGTCGTGGTAAAATTTGTGCAAAAAAGAGCCCATTTCTTAAATCGACTTTTGGAATTATACAACCTATTATATTTATTATATTATATTACAGGCTCTTACATCTGAAATCTACCAGTAATTCTCCTCCCAAATCTGTTTAAATAAATAACAAATTAATTAAAAAAACTACCTGCTTCTAACTTATATAAAGAAGAGCAAGAGTTGTAGTTTTGCCTAAACCTGTGGTTTGCCTATAACAAATAGCCAAGACCTCTGATGTGCTATAGGGATTTTTTTTTTTTTCAATTGGTAGGTAACACCACTTGAAAACATGGCACAGTGAAATGGCCAGAAAAGCATATAATTCATTATAATCTCTAATATAACTTGAGGATGACAGGAAAATGAAGAACCCTTCATACCTTTTTTAAAAGATGGTTCAAAACTTCCGCTATTTTGTCAAGGTTAAGGTCCTTAAAATAGAATTTAGGTCTTACTTTGCTTTAAAGGAATACATGGCAGACTATTGTCTCTTGAATGATACCCAAATGGAATTTGGATTAATAATTCTGACACTGTGCATTTTTATCAATATTGGAGCATTCTAGGGCAAAGTGTTATCATGAAAAATTGAAATTGGAGGATCAGGAATGCCTTACTACTGTAGTCAAGCACACATCTAATTTTTATCACACATTAGGTCATGATAGTTTAGATGCTGGGAGTTTAGCCTGGACAAAAATCCTTCTGTATAGACATTCTTTATGAGACTTAGCTACAGTACATAGCAAATGTATCGAAAAATAGCTATTTATTAGATGTATTAAATATGAATAATACCTGCCCATATGAATATATTCAGTTCTGATTCAGTTCTTACTATTCTAACACACGCACACACTGCTTACAAGACTGAAAAATAGCTACAGTCCAGTAATTTATATACTTCAGGAAGCTGATGGAAGGTTTTCCAGCACTGGGTTCTTTCAGGAAAGCTCTATTTCAAAAAAATCAAAGGATGGTGTAACTGGAGATAACTTGTTCCAGAGCTGTGAAGCTGTCCAGGAAATCTTCCTCTTCGATTCCGAATTTAGTGTACTGGTGAATATAGGCTCTGTGTGTTGAAGTCACAGTAGGAAAATGGTTAAGAGGTTAGAAATCGGTGAAGAATCTGACACATGAAATCAGATTGTATAGTCATTGTAACAACTTCAAATGAAGATTGGTTTCCACCCAATAACCATGCTGGTTAGTTTCTACTGTGCTCTCTTGAACTCATTTTGTAATTCATGCTTATTGGTGTCATGACTTGTTTCTAACAGCTTTTATAACTTTGGTCACTGCTTAAGGAAACAAAATTGCAGCTAACAAAATTGGGCTAACTGGGAAATGGAAGAAGTGATTATTAAATGAGAAAATTTATAGATTTTATAGAGATGCAAAGCCTAAACCTGTGTGTGCAGGATAGCTAGCTTCTCGTCACTGGTGTTTTTGTAACAGGTGCTAAAACTAGGAGTGCATCTAGTGGCAGCAGTTTTCCTCTTTTGGCTTTTAATTGCAGGGTTCCTGTGGTAGAAACTCATGTTTAGCAGACATCTGCTGTGACATGCAGTAACCTTGGCTTCACAACGATCTAAGTAGAGAGGCAATTATTTTCTAGATTTCTTGGTTCTAACGAAAAATCAAACTAATAGCATGGGAGCCGTAGTACACACACAAATCCCCTAAATGCTTCTGAACTGAGCCAGGAACTTTTTTCCCCGGACTCTGCAGCACGTCTGTATACACTTTAGAAACTATATGATCAGTAAAAGAGTTTCTATATGTTATTTTTAGAATGGTCACACTGGAATGCACTAAATTTGGGGAGGTTTAGTACTGAGAAAATAGTCAAATTGACAGCACTAGAATATGTGGTCTCACTCATCCACAGAACATAAGCACTGTTCTGTGTTCCTCACCCTGCCATCATGCTTCAAGCGTAAAAATGTTTCCGCTAAAGTATGGGAACAGTCTTCATGCTTATTCACCATTACTTTACTTTGCTGAAAGAGTGAGCTGTATTTACAATGATTTTGCTAACACTGAAGATATTGGCAGTTATAAATGAAGTATCAGCATAATTATTTTCACTTACTTGGAAGCAAACATATTCCAAGCTTTTCCTACAACATTGTCAAGAGGTTTCAGCAGGAACTGGCTATTGCTGACTAAAGAAGCAGACTTTTCGTACTTGTTAAATGCTCTTGGTGTTTTCCACACATTAAAAGCATCCTGAGGGTTTAGCCATGATGTGTATAATGAGGGATCTCGGAAACTTCCTGTAGCAGAAATAAGACAGCCCTTTTGACAAATGTAAAGCTACAAGCTCCTACATCTTGATCTCAGTAGTCCTGTGTGACTTAATCAATGCTCGGCAGATCAATTCAGTCCTTGAAAAAAATCTGCAGAGTGGTCAGCCTGTTGAAAATATAACTGTTTTAAACAGATTCATCAGATTATCTAGAAGCATATTCTTGTATTGGTACTTCATCTGCAAGCTATGCTCATCACTCCAGAAGCAGCTAAATATATTTTCAGACAGTATAGCCAAGAATCCTATCATACATACGGACTTCCGTCTCTTCCTCCTTCCCTGAAGTGCTTCAGGAAACACAGAAGTCTCGGTTGTAAACACAACAGCACTAAGCAATTAGACAACATGGCCTTGGACATTAAAATGTTTCTAGAGGGAATATTGACCTTAGTAGTCAAATAGGTGGCCTTGGGTTTTTTTTTGCTTTCATCAGATATGGTTGCAAAGAAAACAGTGAGATGCAAAACAAGAATCACTGAGGTACCATGTTTTTCCTTCTTACCTAAGTCTACACTATGCGTATCTTTTCCTCGCAGGATAACCAGGTTGGCAATGGAAGTATTGAAATGCAGCGGCTTGTTTGTGGAATGACTGGAGGGGATGGAGGAGCCTAGACGCGGTGGTCGTACTTGCCAATCAATACCTATGAGATTTTGGCAAAAAAGATATAAAAGAAAGTTAATGTTTCATGAAATATGGATTCAGACTAGCTGAAGAGTCAGACGGTAACTAACACTGCACCAAACTGAGATCATATTAGAGTTTGTAGCTTCTGCATGTTAGTTAAGCAGCAATTACACAATTCTTAGAGAAAAACAGTGCTAATCCAGCAGTATTTGCCTGGTAGTCACTAGTCTTACCAGAGAAAATGGATACTTGTTTCTATACTTAGCAATCTGCCAGCCCATTCTTTGCATAACTGGAAGCTATACTGAATTCCCCATGTAAATGATACGGGAGAGCTAAGCATGATTTTTATTAGTAGAAGGTGTAGAAAGAAAAAGCATAGCAGAGCTAACCATCCAAGGAATGTTCCAAATGAATCATGTAAATTAAGTGCACGGCCAAAAACTGTTTGTTTTGCATATTTTCAATCGTTATAATTAACTGAGATGTCTGGGAGCAAAAACAGGAGCAAGCCAGGAGCTGCTGTGGCAGCTGAGTGAATAGTTAAAGGAGCAGCTGGCTATGTAGAGGCAAATTCCTGCTGTCTGAGGGCAGCAGCTCATTTCTGAACTGACTAAAGCTAGTCAGTGAGCTCCACAAAACAATAAGCTTTATTTCATCTGTAAAAATAAATGCTTAAAGAGTGATGGATACTGAAGATGAGCGAATGCTTTTTACCTTCCTCCATTTTAGCATTAGCAATGAGCATCTGCCTTAAATGTTTGATGAGTCCAGGCCAACTGAATGTGCTGTAAGCGAGGGAGTTTTCAGGCATCTGAGGTATGTTACGAAGACCCAACATCTTGAATTCGGGATGTGGAACTAACGTCTCCATTAAGTCTCCTGAAAGAAGAAATTAGCAGCTGCTCATGTTTGACAAAAATATTGCATAGGCTAGCTAAAATAGAAGAGAGTGAGGAATTTTACAAAGATCTAGCAATTTAAGGTAAGAAACAAAACAGGATATATGAAGTTTTAATTTGACAAATATATGGACACACATCAGACAAAGTAATGCAAACTTGCTACGTACCACTGAGTTCTATGCAAGCATGTTAGTAGCTCTTACTTTACAATTTAGACTTGTCTGGCTCAAAATCTCAAAGACCCTATGCACTGCTACAGAGATTGACAGACAGATGTGAAAGTTTAATTTTACAAGTAAAACTCTTGGCAATATGGGTAGCTTACTCTAATCCCTTAAAGATACCAATGTCAGCTTGTTGCTACCAAGTTGTATGCTAGCCTGTCTTCTGCCTGAGCAAAACACGAAACTTTCATTTTGTTTCAGTTTATACAAACTTCTAACCTAATGTGAAATGTAAAACTCAGTCCAAAATTACTGTCCTGCACAAATTTTCTCTGAAATGTAAATAGATACAAGGGTGTCTGTAATCACTTGGAAAAGGAGAAACATAGTTCTTTTAGTAAAGAATGGAACCAGAAGCTGGGGCTCTATTTTTGACTCTGCTACAAAATTGGGATTAAACTTCTAATTTAGTCTTTTGCTTCACTTTTCCTATCTTAAAACTTGGGATGTATCCGAATACTTGAGTAAGGAGACTGAAGAACTTAAGTTCACAACATGAAATGATTACAGAAATACGTGTGAGAATGCATTAGGCAGCTATATTATAGTTAGATACCTAATGGGTTTCTGCTATAGTGTAAGCCACTTTCTGCTGTGTAAGTGGGCTGGAAAACACTCCCCAGCTGATGTGCAATGACTTGATTTACATCCCTGAAGGAGATCTGTTTAATATTCATCAGCTGAGCACAGATCTTGTGGATGACATCATTTTCATGAACAAGAAGGGCATCTGATGACTGGTACAGATGTGACAGAGTCAAAACAGAGTTGTAGTTTTGAACAATGACCTGGAAACAAACAAACAAAAAATACACACAAATGAGAGTCAAACAACTTAATCTCTTTCTAGTTTATAATCCTCTGGCTACTGTCATTTCCTCAGTTATGATTTAGGAAGTGATTCATTTTCTTTGCCAAAGTGCAGAATGAGGTCAGGAGCTAGCAGAGCTTTTTCATGGAAAGAGAGCAAGACCTGTGAAAATCATGTTATCCTTCTCAGTTCATACAAACATGCTAGAATAAAATCTGTCTGGGAACTGATGATAATGCTGAGATCCTATCATAACAGGAGATTTCTAGTTAGCTAATAGAGCTTCTCATGAACTGTATCATACTTTAGCACTTATTATCAAGAATTTTTTTTTTTTGTGAAACGACATGTACCAAATATTAGGCAAACAATTCATTAGCTGTGTTACTTTCTGTCATGTTGAACTTTTAAAAAGTAAAATGTATCTCTTTTCTAGTTTATTTCAGCTGCAGGTAGAATATCTCTGGGAAATACGACATTCACCTCACCAGTGCCGTAGGGCCAGATAACATGGTTTAGTATAAATGAGGCTGGAAAAGCATCTCTTAAACACTGGGTCACAAATGCTCCCAAGCCAGATCCTGTACCACCAGCCATGCTCATTATTGTGAAAAATCCACCGAGTCGATCACATTTCTCTGCTTCTTTTTGTACCAAATTCATTATTTCTTCTTTGTGTCTAGGCCCGTGAACAGAGTAACTGTTGAATAAAAGACAAAACAGCGAGACGTGACAGGTTATATCAAAATAAAAGCAGTAAGGTGAAGCTATTCATAAAGGATACTTTTCTTGTTATTATTTATATAACCTGGCATTATGTCACCCATTCTATCTGCAGTAAACAATCCTCAGCTGTGACATTTTGCAAAACAGCTGTTTATAAAGTGTGCTTATTGTTTCCTATTCCTAAATCAAATATATTCACTCTGTTCTAAAATGTTACATTTTCACTGTAAATACCAATCTCACCTTGCAAAAAGCAGTTTAGAAATTTCGCTGCTATATATATTGCTATTCTAACTTAAAAATAAATCAGGTTAATGTTACATGCTCTGTACCTTGCACAGCTGCAATACTACCGCTCCTAGAGAGTCTAGACAGCTCATTAGCCTCTACAGTTCCCTTAGTGAAGCTTGAAACAATTGTTCGTACCCATTTGCCCAGTTGTTCCCAGACCCTTGCTTCTGACAGAAGTGCGACCGATCACTGTATTTCCAGTAGCCAGACCTGGCAGCTATCGATAAGGTTTGGCTGATTACTTTAGGTTCCATGTCAACAAGCACAGCCCGGGCAACAGGTACTGGATAGGAAGAAAAACAAAACTAAGAATAATGTGGCAATATTAGAACTTGTTTATGTAAGATGGACAGACTTGCACCACGGCCCGAACTGTATTCCTCCCACCCACGTAAGCCAAACTGTTAACGGGACAGTACAGGCAGGTACAGAAAGGAGGACTTGGCAATGCCCTGCATTTCTGGAGAACCATCTATTGTTCCAAAGACACTTCTGAACTCTAGAGACCATAGATCTTTCAGGAAAGAAACCACTTAGTGTGTTTGATAACATCAAATTCAGAAATTCTGGGCCCTGCTCCGTGGTATAATCTATCTACAGTAGAAAATGCAGATGTTTGGAAGGAAAGATTATGTATGCATATATGCTCAGTTTCCAGCTGGAGTCACTCTGTGGTCTCAGACACGTTACTGCACTGACTTTGCTTCCGTGGTTGTTAGCAATGTCGTGAAGGCAGAGGGTTGTGACAACTCTTCCAGACTGAAGGTAAAACTCATTCTTCAACTGAGGGTAAAAGACTTTTATTATTTCTGTACTCTTATCTGTATTAGGCTGGAAACCAGACCCTCTGTGGGAAACAAACACTTAAATGCTGTACCTTCAGATTCTTCCTCACTGAAAAAACGTTCTTTGCAAGCATCATGGTAGGATTCATTCTCCTTCTTGGAACACAACCCATGTGTGCCATGGACGTCGCTGCAGATAGCATTAAACACCTCATGACCAATCTGATTACCACACTGACCAAGCTGGACTGTGACTATTGACATTCTTATTCACTTTGTATTTAAGCCTAAAAAAGAAAAGCGTGCCTTTATAGCTGTGGAAAAGAGAGGGGAAAAAAAGTTTTAACAAGTAGATTTCTGATCAGTTTTGCCATTTTTTGAGAAACTCTAGTGAGAAGGAAAAGGCTATGCTACAACCACTGGCTATTTCTGGGGAAAAGCAGGCTGTCAGCACTTTCTCCTGAATGTCAGAAGAATGCAGATGGCAGTTTACAGGAAATCAGTCTGTTTACTGTTGCTATACATCTGAACGGGCTGAAACCAACCATATAGCAAGCAAAGTCTTTGTTTTCTTACTTTTGCTTAAGTCAGGATAGAAACAAATAATTATAACTTCAACAAAGTTATAGGATTAGGCTGTAAAAGCATAGTGAGAAAGGACCATATGCCTTTAGAAATGTGAAGCCTGTTCAAAAATCTAACCGATTTCCAGTCCTGTACTGCGATGGGCCTGATGCCAAAATCTGCGGAAGTGACAAAAGGATTCCCTAGAGTATTCCCCAGCTTCCACCACAGAGAGCAAAGTTTTTGATTCAGTACAGGTATGTTTTGCCATTTTTTCCCCGCTCAGCATTTTGCAGTAGCTCTGGTTTCTCACTTTTCTATTCTCCTTTCAGAGAAAACAAGGTCAATTTTTTTAACTCACTTCATTATTCTGGGCTGCTATTTTTCATTATCAACCCAGCTGTGCCGGAGCACTTCTGTAACAGCATTCTTTGGGTAACTGCCAGTGCCTGTAACTTGATCCCGCTGCATTTTGCGGGCAGGTATGCGTTATTTTTGATTCCTGTGCTTGATTTCAGCACTGCTGCCAGCCTGCACCTCACAGCCTAAGGCCAGCCTGTGTGTTACAGCAAGGCCGAGTTATTCCTCACAGCAGAAAATAAATAAACCTGTAAATAATTTTAAGAAAAGACTCATGTCCAACCCACGCGTGTGATACCGACCCTCCCGTGCCTACTTCGGTGTGGTCTCCGCGCGTCACTCGGAGCAGGCAGCTGTCGCTTGCGCCCTCCTCTGCAGTCACCCGCTTGCCTGGGGAGACCCACTCGGGCTCCGCCGTGCCGACAGGGCCTGGCCAACGGCCGCCCGCCCTCCGGGGCCGCCATGTTCCCGGTGCTGCCCGCCACCCGGCCCTCACGTCGCTCGGCCACCTCGCCCCCTTCCAGAGCCTTTCTCTTCGCCGGCCCACTCCCGCCCGGGCCTCCCCACCGATACAGCTGCCCTCCCGGGGTGCCTGCCCCTGCCCCTGCCCCTGCCCCCGCCCGGACAGCGCCGGCCGCCCCCAGCCCCGCTCGCCACCGGCCCCTCCTCAGCGCTGACCTCGACGCCCCGCGCTGAGGCGCTCGGGCGCCAACGGCGCATGCGCAGCCGCCCGGCTCCGCGATCCCCTTCCCCGCCGGTTCAGACCGAGACGCGCCTTCGAACAACCCGCTTCGCGCATGCTCAGAAGGGACTCCGGGCAGGTCGGGTACAAGGGTCAGTCCTCTGGGCTTCACAAAGGGTTATACGCATGCTCCTTCCGAGCGCCTTCGCTGCGCCCTCTGCGCACGCTCCCTGCCAGGAGCAAGGCAGGCGGGCGGGCATTGCGCATGCTCAGCCCCAGCACCACGCCCGTCCGCCCGGCAGTGTCTCCGCTGCGCATGCTCAGTGCGGCCCCAGCCAATGCCGGAAGGGGTTGTGCGCCTGCGCGGCGCCCGGAGTCGGGGCGGGGGCGCAGGCGCGCTGAGGCCGGGCAGCCGGTGATGGCGTCCGTGGCGGAGTTGGGGGGTGCGGGCCCATGAGGCGGCCCAGGCCCCGTGCACCCAGCACAGCCAGGAAGGGGCAGCGGCGCCGCGGCTCACAGCCGCGCCATGGCGGGCGTGTTCGACATCGACCTGGACCAGCCTGAGGATGCGGGTTCGGATGAGGAGCTGGAGGAGGGGGTGAGAGGGGGGAGCCCGAGCCGGCGCGGCGCGGCGCGGGGAGGGAGCGGGAGGCCGCTGCGGGGAGCGGCGCCAGGGTCAGGCCTGAGGGGAGGGAGCGGGAGGCGGCCCGCGGGCCCGCGCCGGGGGGCATCCCGCCGGCGGCCGAGCGGCGCGGCCTGGCGGGGACGCCGCGGAGGCGGGCGGGGGCCGCGCTGCGGCTGCGGCGGGAGCCGGGCGAGGCGGAGCGCGGCGCCGACCGCCGCCCTGGCCCGCGCAGGTGAGGCGGCCGCGACCGCGCCCTGCCCGGCGAGAGTCGGCCGCGCTGCCCCGCCAGCTGGGCCGGGGGAGGCAGCGCTGCGGCGGCAGCGGGCTCCGCGCCCGGCCCGGGGGGCGGCCGGGGAGTTACGATCCGGGCGAAGGAAACGGCGTCGCGCCCTTAGCTGGGAGCGGGTTTCAGGCAGGGCTAGCAGGGCTTCCCCGGCGAGGGCGGCCGGCCGGCGGCCGCGCTCCGGCCGGCTGGCTGGTGGGGGCTGCGCCAAACTTGCAGGAGCTTTTTCCCTTGGAAGTTTTGCGTTGGATTTCCTAGCACAAGTGCCGCAGCGGGGCTTTTTTTTTTTTTTCTTGTCACATGTTTTAACGTCAGTGCAGAAATGCGAATCTTTCTGGAACTGTATAAAGTCGTTGCTCTAGCGGCAAAATTAAAAGCAAAGCTTTAAAATGCTACGTTAGACGTCTGTATGGATCAACGTGCATCTCCATCTCATGCTTTCGTGAACGGTTCACCTTGTAATCTGCAGTTTGTCATTTTGTAATGTTCATATAGATTCTGTTAAGGCTTTTGGGGAATTTTATTACAAGATCTCTGTTTATATTTTTCTAGTGCTACTGTTGCTTTTTTATCTTGTTTTGTATATTAAACATTTGCTGTTGCTTAAACTGCTACTGCATTTATTTTTTGCTGTTTAAACACTAATAACAGTCTTGGAGTCTTTGAGATAACCAGATACTCTGTATCACAGTTGGAATACCCACGCTGCATATAAACTGTAGAGACATTGTTTGACAGCTGAAGGCTTGACCGCTTCTCAGCCTGCAGGCAAAAGCACTGTCTGTCACCTGAATAATCAATAAAGTACTTGGCTTAAAAAAAAATGTCGCTTGCATCACACTGTTAACGTTGCCAAGAACAGGTTTCAAAGGGGATGGCAAGAAAGTTGAATTTGTTCTCTCTCATGTTCCAATAATTCAGTCTCAGGGAACAATTAAAAAACTCATTGTGAATCTTAAAAAATTGCTATGACTGAAATTTTTATGGCAGAACTGTGGACATGAATGCACACTGGCAACCTGATTTGTTTCTCAGGTGCCTTTTGGCAAACAGATAAAGGAGGATGAGAATGGACTTGAAATTAAAACAGAACTGAAAAGCAGGGAATAAGAGCAGGAAAGAAGGGGAAGCGTCAGGAAAGTGTAAGGGGAAAAATGTTTAACTGAAAGTTACCTCTAGGCGTTGTGCATGTCTTTCAGGGATCAGAAAGACATTGCAGCCAGGGCAGTTGAGATGATTAAACTGGAAGTGAGCAAGGTGTAAAGTCTGGACTGTCTTGTTTAATCTCTGTGGTGCTGGTCCCTGGTACCTCCTGAAAGGTGTAAGTTTAGTAGTAACAAGAACAGATCAGTTGTAGTTTTGAATAAGCACGGCCATTCTAGAAAATCTGAAGAATTGTTTAAATGGAGAGTTTACTCATAAGCCGTATGGTTGTTTGCATTAATTATTATGGTGAAAAAACCAGCCTTAATTTTTGTGTTTGTAATAAATGAAACAATAAGAATAGACTGAAGGACTGCTAGCCTTCCAGCTGGAATACCATTGCATTTTTTGGTTTTGTGAAATGAGAAGAAATCCTGAAAATAGTGGAATGGTATCTAAAGTGAATTTTGTTCAAGTTAATACTGAGAATGAAAAGCATAGTTCACAGGGGCAAGAATAGCATGTATGAAATTTGCCAGAACCATTGGGTAACTTGAGAAGTTGTTCTAGGAAYGTGATGGGTGTTTATTCTCCGTGTTTGTTGAATTTTTTTTTTAATTCGTTTGTTGGCATATAATGGTAGGGTCAAGGGCAGCTTTAGTGGGTTTTATTGTGAAACAGATGTCAGTGAGCTGGATTTCTCTAATAAATGTTATCAAGAGGACATGAGCTAGCAACTCTCTGATCTGGAAACGAACTTGAACTTTTGGACTCCATAATTGCTTGTGGTGCTAGTAGGTGGAACCAGGAGTTAAATTCCCCTCTAGATCACCCACCAAAATAAACCAGCCTCTGTAAACTTTAATGTTTAATTGCTTTGGAAGCTATTGAAAGTTTCTAATTTTCTTTCGTTAGTGTTTTCACTTACATAATAATTAAAAATGCACTCCTTGGTTTGATCTGCTTTTTGCAGATCTCGATGTTTCTTTTTCCTTCTGATTATCTGAATTTCAGATGTCACCTAATATACTGATACTCATCTGTAGATTCCAGGCTGTTCCTCACTAACTTGCAGTTGTTATTTTATGTACACATTTTTTAAAATAAAAATGTTAAGGTAAACATTTCAATAGAAGCTTGCCCATTAAATTCTATTTGCATTCATTCCAGCTGTCTGCTTGGTTTGCACTTCTTTTGCCATGTAGAGCCACAATTATAGGGAAGTATTATCTTGCATAAGGGATCAAGTTGAAAATTCTTTGAAGAAAATCTCTCTTCAAAATTGAACTACATTCTTTAATGGTGGCTAATTCTGATGTTGAAGTGCTTGAGCCTTCTTCAGTAATATTTGCATGCATTAATCTATTTGAATGATTATTGGTCAGAAAAGGTATTTAACATCAGAGTAAAACTTAATTCTTTCATTACTATTGGGATTTGATTATTATCAATATAGAATAATAAAACCTTCTCAGTAGATTATTTGTTTCTAGTGCATATGAATCCCAGTTCATCTATTCACATAATCTTTACTATTGTTCTAATTTGCATAATACTGTAATAGGATTTTGAAATTCATATGTAAGAGCAACTGTAAAAAAAAAAAAAATGCAGTACCTTAACATTTTTCAAATTCACTTGGGGGTGTGTGAAATTGTTACCTCTAATATGTAAGTGATTGAGTAACAATGCAGTCAGGTAAAACAGTGGTTCCATGTGTCACTTTTTGAGATATGTGGAAGTATTGCAAATCTTGCACAGAATTTTGTAGATTTCTTATCTTCTGCTGATAATTTATTATTCCTGACCTTTAGGCTTATTTAATTATATAAATTATAATTATATAAATTATAATTATATATATAATTACTATATATATAATTTAAGAAGTTGTAAAACACATCAGTGCATTTATTTTTAACACTGCTTTTTTTCTTTTGTTATAATTAATCTTCCTTCTACCCCTCCCATCCCCAGGGTCAATTAAGTGAGAGCATGGACCATGGAGGAGTTGGCCAATATGACCTGTAAGTTGCTGCTAGAAAATGTTCTGTACCATTCATGCCAACTACATATAACTTCCAATTTTGTTGCATTGTTAAGTTAAATAGAAAATCTTGTCATTCTTGTTCAATTTTGAGTTGTTTCTAGTCGTTTCACTACTTCTTCACATTAAAATTTGCGAATTGTATCTTGAAATAAAATAATAATAATAAAAAAAAATTCTGGCGAAACTTGCTGTTGTCTTTTAATCCTTGTTTCTCCTAACATTATCTATCGTACTTGAATGGTATTTGTAATAGCAATGTAATGCACTGTCTGCAGAACATTGTATGTTCTGTTCATTTTATAAAGGCTCCAGTTGCAGATTTGCATAGTGGTCTGAAGCAGATGAGAATTCAGAAGTTCAGGAGACAGCTACCTTTAGCATTACTTCATTTACAGATCTCCAGATTGTTTCAGCGTACCATGTTGTGAGAAGAAAGCAGTGATAGTTAAAACAGTTCAGTTACATTTACTTTAGCAGGATCAGTCTGTTAGTCTTTTGCAGAACTGTAGCATAATTTAGAAGCATCATTAAATTATGGTTCAGTCTTCTTTTGTGGCACGTTCAGAGTTGTGAGACTTTTTTTGTTATAGCTTTTTCTGCAAGATACTTGTGTTATAGAAGTCTCACCATGACTGTTGGGGATGCTGAATGTGATTTGAAACTTAAACAAACCTTATAGCCTTGCTTTTATTTGAGGTCTTGTAGGAGTATCTTAAGTCAGTTTGAGGCTTTGGTCTTTTTAAACTTAATTCTGGTGTAATACAGCGATTTATTATGCATAAAAATGAAGGAATCTGAAGGAAATCTTGATACTGTAAATCCCCAAAATTTGCAGGTGATCTTTTCTGTGCAAGTTGCAACTTACTGCTTTGCACACACCTAAATAAAATTTCTGATGCTGAGAATTCTCCAAATCTCCAAAGCAGTCATTCAGTTACGTCAAATATACTGTATGCTTTGCAGAAAGTTATTTGCTTGCTTACTTTCATTTGATCGTTTTTGAGTATCAGGTAGTCTTATATTCTTGTTTCGGTTTTATCCAGTGGCATGGAACATTGTGAAAAATTTGAGATTTCAGAAACTAGTGTAAACAGAGGTCCAGAAAAGATCCGACCAGAGTGCTTTGAGTTACTACGCGTACTTGGCAAAGGTGGCTATGGAAAGGTAAGGAGCTCTTTTCTACAGAAGTAAATCCATTACACTGAGGGCGGTTAAAGTGCTTGCTTGCTGCCTTTGGCAAGGTCTAATCTTCCCATCCTGTTTTCTGAAAAGTTCATTCTACCAGAAGGTAACCTCAGGGCTGCCAAGGTTGGTGTCGTGGGACCGAGGTCACTGGCAGAGCCTCACCAGCTGGTGGCAGTAGAAAATGTCCCAAACTGGTTCTGGTTCCAGTCACTAGCTCTTCTCCTTCAGGCAGCGTTGCAGCTTGTAGGTTATCTCATCTCTCTTTCGCAGAACTTTTGATTTTAACTTAAGACGTCTAATGCGGTCATAATATGTGATTGCTTTTGTATTGGTGTTGTATAGGTATTTCAAGTACGAAAAGTAACTGGAGCAAACACCGGGAAAATATTTGCCATGAAAGTTCTTAAAAAGGTAACCTGAATGTTCACGTTTCACTACTGTCTGAATCTAAAAAAATCTATCCCTCCCTTTAGGTGTTCCAATTATCTAATTATATAATATACCTAAAATTAAACTTTATGTGATATATACAGTTGTTATCCAGGTACAGTTGGAATTATAATTAGTCTTTAGCTAAATTGTTCTGTCTGTGTAGTTCTTAGCAGCTAATTTAAATATCTCAGGAGGTTCCTTCCAACCTAAATTATTGTATGATTCTATGAAATAAATAAAGAATTAAACTGCCACAAGAAACCTGTCATGTCATGTATATATCATGGTGAAATTTTCTTTTTTTTTATTATGTTGTTGAATCATATGTAGTGTTGTGATTTAGTAAACTCAGAAGGGAATTAAATATAAAAGTCTGCCTTGTTTAGCATGTTCTTGTGCTCGCATGTCTCTGCTTTTTGTAGGCAATGATTGTAAGGAATGCAAAGGATACAGCTCATACAAAAGCAGAGCGAAATATACTGGAGGAAGTGAAGCATCCCTTCATCGTAGACTTAATTTATGCCTTTCAGACTGGTGGAAAACTCTACCTCATCCTTGAGTATCTCAGTGGTCAGTATATGAAATTCTGTTACCTGCTTCTTGGTATCTTACGTAATTGAGAATTTGGATTTCTTATTCTGCTTATGAAAAGCCAGCTAACTATTGGCATGGTGTCTTGAAAATGTAAAATAGGTTAGCGTTAATAATACATAGAATAACATAAATGAACCTTCTAATTCAATAAAATAAAGATGAATTAAACATAAAACAGTTATTTTTCATGGCAGTACAGGAGAGGAGGATTTTTAATACCTTTTCTTCCATCAGGCTTGTAATTCCTGTATGTTACACTTAGATCCTGTGCAGTCATACGGAGTACCTGAGGTTTTAGTCCTTGCAGGTTCTTTGTGGAACAAGAAAGCGTTATCTTTATTTCACAGATAGAAACAGATTAGAAGCAATTTGCTCAAGTTACAACAATAGGAAAAAACAGGGGCAGAAACAGTTATGTTTTTCAGCATGCTGTTTTGATTTCTTTTGGCGTTTCTTTAGTTGATAGAATTCTGAGAGTAACAGAATAGTAAATTCTCAGTTGTTTTTTGTGAAACAACTTTCTGTGGAGCAGGACAGAATACCTGTTGCTTATAGTTTTTCTAGAAAATAGACTTTTGACTGACTAAAAATTATAGAATGCACTTTCATAGAGTATAATCTCATTTTTCTCATGACAGGAGGAGAACTATTTATGCAGTTAGAGAGAGAAGGGATATTTATGGAAGACACAGCTTGGTAAGTGAAACTATTTTGGTAAATTAATAGGTTTGGGGTTTTTTTTCTGAGTGCTTAAATAGTATATTCTGACTTGAAAAACTGTAACTACTCATTCATTTCTTAGTCTAGTGAAAAGAGCAGTTAACTGGGTTTTGGGAAGACGTATGTGTTCCGTACTTACCGGTTTGTGCCAGTCTTACTACTGAAGAGGGTCCATTGCTGATTGCCGAGTGAGGCTGTACTACGTAGGGTTGTGGTAAAGGAGGTGTTTTGGGTGTTGGAGAAAAGACTGTGAAAGACTTGCTGTAAATGCAATTTTTTTTGTTCTTGATCCACACACAATTTTACCAGCCAGTTACAGAATTTCCAGGTCACTGTAATGGCTGTATTCTAACGATCATATGTGTGAAGTGATAAAGGTAATTATGCTAATGAAGGAGAAAAAGCCTTTTGAGTAGTGATATTTTACATATACACAAGTTGAAATTATCTTTTATTGATTAGGTTTCACACAACTGAATACAGTTGTATCTTCCCACAGTGCATGCCGATAATGCCTTAGAAAAGCTTTGATGTACATATGGGGCTGTAATACTGTTCCACAGATAGCACGCTGGGTGCTGCAGGTTACCTTCTTAGCTTCATTTATTTTTTTCTTCAACTTTGCCATCTAGATGTGGTAATACAGATTGAAGCATATTTTAACCACTAACTGGTAAATTCAGATTCCTCCAAATATATTCATGACAAGATAGTACTGAACAGGTAAACTTAATGCTAATGGTGTAATTTTGTAGTTCATCTTGGAGTCTGTATGCCTTTTGGCAAACCAACCTCAAAGGCATCGTTTCTCTCATTTATTCTCTCATAGACTTGTAATGATACTTTCAAGGAACCGTTGCTATGTATGTAATAGTCTTAGTGCTTAAGATGCTTTGCATGATTGAAATGTCTAATTTTGTGGCATATGTTTCCTTTCAGCTTTTACTTGGCAGAAATCTCAATGGCACTGGGGCACTTGCATCAAAAAGGAATCATCTACCGTGATCTGAAGCCAGAAAATATCATGCTTAATCATCAAGGTAGAAATACAGTAACAGTTACATTGCCAGTCATTTGAAAACAATTCTTCAAAGGTCACAACACTTCACTCTTACGTGAATTTCCTTAGAACAATGGTGTGTTTGTTATCACTTTTGGTATAACTGAAGAATTGCCAGAGCTAATCGCTTGCCCTTAAACACAGCTTCTTTGGCTTTAACAGGCCACAGCAAGCTCCAAGTTCCGTGTGTATAGACACAGGCATTTTTTGAATGGTTGACTTGCTATTTCTGCAGCTCTGAAATTTTTCTTCTACTGGGTCATTGTAAAGTACATAAAGATCTGTGTCTTCAGTGTAGCATCAGTGACATTTTAGTAATGGGGATGACTGAAGACGTTAGGAAAGGCAATTTAGGTAGGATGCCAAATCATCTGTAGCTGAAATGACTTATCTAGCTGTTGACACTTTACCTGACAGCAGTAGCAATTCCTGAATGCATTGTTACATTGACTGTATGACACTGATTAGTCTGGCAATCTGTACCATCCAGTATTTTCATGTTATCGTAAACAACTTATTTACTTAGTCTGAGTCTTTGTACTGAATTATTCAGGGCACTTCACAATTTGTTGAAGGTTGTTCTCTGAACTTTGAAGCAAGCAGTAAAATTTGATAACCTACTTTCTTATCTGAATGATGCTCTACAATCTGTATGTTTAAATACATTTGTCTATATGTGAATAAGTTTTGGTAGTTTGTCTTGTTTCTCTTCACCAAGTGCCAACGCTTTCTTATGCAGGTATAATGCAGAGGTTTTGTCTGTAAGTGTGATTACCTCATTCTGTTTTATGGCTGTATTGCTTTGTCAGACCATTGAAGATATCTGGAAGTAGTTCAGAGTTATTACATATCCATGTTAAAAATTCCTATTTTTTTAATGTTACTTATACAAATGTCAGAATTCTGGCAAGTCTTAAATTTTATATATTTAATTTCAGGTCATGTAAAATTGACTGACTTCGGATTATGTAAAGAATCTATTCACGATGGAACAGTCACACACACATTCTGTGGAACAATTGAATACATGTGAGCTGCATGATGAAATAGAAAAGTATTACAATGGTCTGGGGGTAATGGCTAAATTTTGCTTTTTCTAACTGATGGTTCATATGTTCAGTCACTTATGGAAAATTTACTTGATAAATGTGGTTTTGGTTGAAAACTAGTAGTCAGAATTAGTATTAAGCTTGTTAAAATATGTTCACATCTTCAATTTTTCTGATTATAGGGCCCCTGAAATCTTGATGAGGAGTGGGCATAATCGTGCTGTGGACTGGTGGAGTTTGGGGGCATTAATGTATGACATGCTGACTGGAGCAGTAGGTGCACAGTTATAATTGCATGTATTTCTCTTTGTAGCTTTTGTAGTTACCTCTATGCTAATTCAGATGCATGTATAAATACGTATATATACAAACTGCAAGTAAGAAATATGACTAAAATACGGCTACGCTTATGTTGACTACAGTCATGAACTGCTCTCATCCAGTTATTTGGAAGTCCCATTTGCAGTAATTTTATCTGCTTTATAAATTACTGAAGTGAGTTTTGTGTACACAAACAAGAGACCTGAACAAGTCCTGTTTTTCCTCCCATTATAATGGTGCTTTCTAGCCTCCTTTCACTGGGGAGAACAGAAAGAAAACAATTGACAAGATTCTCAAGTGTAAACTCAACTTGCCTCCCTACCTCACACAAGAAGCCAGAGATCTGCTTAAAAAGGTAGAATTTTAATGAATGTCAGTACTACATATGTGTGTAGAAAATAGAAATATAACGATACCACTATGGCTATTCAACCCATGCTTGTTTTACTGCTAATAAGTCAGTCTTGTTTTTGCGTGGTACAGAAAGTGATTTTCCTCAAAAATACAATTGTTTTCTAACGAATGCAGATTTTCTGATTGTTCTGTGTTCATTCTGCATGGTATTCATTCAAAATGATGATTCACGTCAGAACTAGGCTGGTCATAACARCATAACTAATTTTTCTTTTTTGGATGTTACTTCTCTTTAAGCTGCTAAAAAGAAATGCTGCCTCACGTCTAGGAGCTGGTCCTGGAGATGCTGGAGAAGTTCAGGTAACTTCTGCTTAACTGAAGAATTCTTAAATTACCTCATTGAAAATAAAACAGCTTTGAGGGTACCTCAGGGAAGGAAAGTATGTCTGTCTTGAAGTGTAATGAGCAAAAAGGCAGCCACTCGTGACAACTGATCAAAATTTGAATGCTTTAAAGCTTAACGAAAGCAGCTGTCTACCTATTTGATAATTTGAGATTTGGAAAATAACTTTTATTCTTTAGCTCTGTCTTCCAGTAGATCTTTTCTACTAGTTGCACAATGCTAATTGTACAGTCAGCCATGTAAGAGCAATGATACTCTAGCAGTCTGATGAAAAACCTGCTAGCCCTTGCATTTAGTGCAGCTCTTTCAAGGGAAGAGTGTTGTTAGTTTGCATTCAGTGTTGCACAGTTAAAAGTTAAGGCAGAGGTCTAGTTCCTATTGCTTCCAACTTGACTTTTTTTGTGGTGAGATTAACAATGTACTAGAGAGTCCTCCTTATTTCACAGTTCTGGTAATTTGTCATTAATACAGTGTTTTGTCATTATTTTTAGATATYTAACTTTTAAAGTTGAAAAATGTAGAGGTATTTTGCATGTCAACTGACTTTTTCTAATACTTTCAAGGAAAACATGATAGGGACGTATGTTGTCTGAGTTGGAGGTATGGTATCAATTTTCAGCTCTTCCAGCTACTCTGATGTAGTGCTGCAGAATGTATTACACTGGACCCATACGTGATTTTGGAAGGAAAGACACCACAAAGAGGGTCTTAAGAGAACACGCTTATTAATTCTTAAATTTCTGTGATTTATACTCAGAAGGTGGATTATGACTCTCTGCTATTGCTAACTCTTGTAGGCTCACCCGTTCTTCAGACACATTAACTGGGATGAGCTGTTGGCACGAAAGGTGGAACCTCCTTTTAAACCCTTATTGGTATGTACTCAGAATGCTGTGAGATATTCCTTATATGCCTTTAGGAAAGGTCTTAAACAATGTGGAGTCTAAAACTTAGAAACATTCACTCTTACAAACTGGAGTACCATTGATTTCTGGTACTTTAAATAGTTAAATGCATCAACTTAGGTTACTGGTTTTCAGATTCACTCTTGTCAAATTAAAGATGGCAGATCTACCACCTGATCTACCAGATCTACTACCTGATGCAGATTTTTTTTTTTTTCTGAGAACTGATGCTGTATCAACATTTAAAAAAACCTCTTTCTTTTAAGTCTCCACACAGTATGAAATACTGGCTGTCATGAGCATGCTGTTCTGTCTTACTACTCTGTAGTCATGGTACTCATCCGTCACTGGAATAGGATCCTGCTTTTTTTATGTGAGAAGGTGGCAAAAATCAGCCAAGAGCTAATTTATCCTTCTGTTCAGTCTCCTGGAGGAAGAAGGTTCTGCTTCAGTTTTAATTCCTCCTGCTTCTAATCTGTAGGTTAAACAGACTTGCAAGTGCAGTTATCTCTGAATTTTTGCTTCTAAACATTACACAGTAAGTCAGTACTTAGTTTCAACTAAGATGATACTAGGAAGAAAATTAACTCTATCCTAGCTGAAACCAGGACATAAGCAAAATAAATGAAGTCATCTAATTAAGCATTTTGTATGTTTGCTTATTAATATTTACAATGCATCTTGTGCATTATAGGCAGTAATTAAAGTTTACCTCAAACCAGTGATGTGATGAATAAGCCTCTATTATCCTATCCTGTATTTTGATGGTGTGGGGTGTCTGTCTTTTTTTCCCTCTGGGTACAATTAGCTACAGCAGCAATGGGTATTGCCACCCCAATAGTTCCTGACTACCAAAAATCTCGCTTTAAAGGGACTTAGGCATCACTTTTGCTCACTAATGTTGAGCATACTACAGCATGGGGACTCCAGACCTTTTTTCCCTCACCATTTTGAATGAAATTCAGAATGACACAAGACTGATATTTCCAAATGAATTATCTGAAGATAGTTTTGGGTTTTTCTGTTACTGGCAAATTTTCTGAAAGGTACTTGTACAAACCAGATGGTTTTTGAAAATGTGCTTCCATGGTTGCATGAAGRCCTGCACAAATGAATACATACTGCCTTTTCAGTTACACTTACGAATGAGAGAAGGGATCTTGGAATTATGTCTGTTGTTCTTTGACTGAATTAAACAATATTCTTCATAGTCACTTATTCCAGAGTTGTCATCTATCCCTCACAATATAAACAATTCTGTATCTGCAAAAATGGGATGAAATTATCTGGAGAGGCTTCCAAAAACTAATAGTTGCAACTGTTCTATACTGGTTGTGACGAGGGCTAAACTTGCAAGAAACTGGCATTGTATTTCTAAAAGTTTTTGTTTGTAATTTGAGATTTTTTTTTAAAGGCATCTTTTTAATTTGTGTTCCTTTTTGATCCATAATTTTTGCCCCTCCCCCTTGCCTTTATTTCTCAGTGTCAGTGCCCATAGTGACCTCCCACTGGCAGCGACAGGATTCCGACACCACTCCAGGGTTTTACTACAGCAGAGCTCTGCCAAAAACCTATGGAATGAACTCCATCCAGAGGCTACACTGATCACCGCTAAGCCATTTGGTTGATATCTGTAATATAAACCCTTAATCATTTTGTTTTTGCAAAGCAATCTGAAGAGGATGTGAGCCAGTTTGATTCAAAGTTTACACGTCAGACACCTGTTGATAGCCCAGATGACTCTACTCTCAGTGAAAGTGCCAACCAGGTCTTTCTGGTAAGTGAGCCAGGGACGAGTGCGTAATGACTGTGGAGAGGTACGTTGTATTACTTGGAAACAGTAGGGCATTTCAGGTAAATTTAATTCTATTGAATCTTAACACTGATACTTGAAGCAAACTGTCATAATTTTAAACACACATTCTGCAACAGGTTTGAAATGTTTAAGGGCTTTGAAAATACTTAGTTTGATTATTGCTGACGTTTTCTTTAAAAAATAAAAAATAAAACAGCCAACAAACGTTGCTTACTTCCTGAAATGTCAGCATTCTAATTCATAGTTGCATTATGAACCCTGGACATGTGATTGCTTTCATAGTCATGCAGAGAGAACGATGTCCATTCTATAGATCAAAATTAATTAAATTGAGCATGCCTGTGGGAATTTGTGATCTGAGTAGAAATATCTGGGGTGTGCAGGCACCCGGGTGAGGAACTCCCTAAAGTCCTGCTGTTTGCTTCAGGAAGTGATAGAAGTTCATATGTCTACATTTACTCTCCTTTTTATAATTTTCATTTACTATTTCATGCCAATCGTAACTGCACAAGTGATCATAAATGTAAATCTTGCCTGTAAGTTACAGTGCATTCATTCCTGTTTTGCAGGGTTTTACGTATGTGGCTCCATCTGTACTTGAAAGCGTAAAAGAGAAATTTTCTTTTGAACCAAAAATTCGATCACCTCGCAGATTCATAGGTAGCCCTAGGACACCAGTCAGGTATCTTTTTTTTTTTTTTTTTTTTTTTTTTTTTTTTTTTTTTAATACACTTTTTGGCAAGTAGTTGAAATAGATCTGCACTAGAAATAAAAAATGCGGCCTTTCTTCTCAGTAAGCCCATCACTTCCATTAGAAGTGCAGCATCGATCCTATTTTACAAACCACATTATTAGAGACAAATCTATGGTGTTTGGCAGCACAAGAAGTACTAATTTGCTTGCTATTCAACGCTGATACAGCCTCACAGTCTGGTGACTTTGGTACACCATTCCTCTAGAACTGTTTCAGAACATCCTAAGTACTTATGTGCCGCTAAAGAATCATGTTAGTACAGAAAATTCCTTCTGCAATCATCTAGAAATATATCCTCACTACTCAAATGAGAGAATTTTACTTTACAAGAGACCGTGGTAGAAGCTAGACATGGAAACTTTCTCAAACTTCTGGAAGTGGAAGGAAGAATTATAAATGCTTCTCAGTAGGCATTTGAGTTCAGCTTCCTGCAGAGTAAAGGACATACCTTGGTGCTGTGTATCTCTTCATCTCTGATTTTTATATTTCTTGTTTTAAAGCCCTGTAAAGTTTTCCCCTGGGGAATTCTGGGGAAGAGGTGCTTCTGCCAGCGCATCAAATACTCAGACACCTGTGGAATATCCAATGGAGACAAGTGGAATAGAACAAATGGATGTGACAGTCTGTGGAGAGGCCTCAGCACCACTTCCAATCCGGCAACCAAACTCTGGGCCATATAAAAAACAAGCTTTTCCCATGATTTCCAAACGACCAGAGCACTTGCGCATGAATCTATGACAACACAATTTTTTTAAGCCTTTGAAGGTGGAAAACAAAGAACGGACATAAGCCCCCTTGAAGTTGAAATATGAGGGCTTGTATGGTTTACTTTTAAAAAGTGACAGTATCAAAGAGTCAGTCATTGCACAGAGCGACTTGGAAAGCAAAGAAAAATGGATTTTTTTCTGTCAATCAATGGTGCATAAAAAACTTTAGAAAATGGTATTGCAGAACTCTAGGCACATCATCTAACTGATTTGCAGTGACATCTTCTCACCTTATCAAGGATTTTTCAGCTTGATAGCTTGAAACTGACAGTATTAAGGGTCAGGATGTTGCTTCAGAATCACTGGTCTAGTGGTGAATGTGTCAAGGAGGGTTAGCCCTTTCACTAGGCAAAGTATGAAATGCCTATATGCTTGCGTCTGAGGAGTAATAAGCATGCAAGCTTGGTTAAGCTGTTTCCTACAATGGGGTGGAATCAAAGATGAAAGATAAAATTAATTGGTATTTCACATTCAAAACATAATGAGTTTTTTATATATATAAAAATATATATTTTTCAAATAGATTTTTTGATTCAGCTCATTATGGAAGGTATCCCAAAATGAAAAATGCAAAATAATTGGTTGCTGTGAAGAAAGTAAAGGCTCTAGTTCTGATTCTTCTCCTCATGAAACAACAAATCAATAAGCGAATCACTCAATTACCAGCTTGGCAATGGAGGGTGGGAGAGAACTGTTTCGCTTGCTTAYCCAGCTGAAATACCTGTTCCTGCAAAGACAAATGGATCTAATCAAATGGCAATGCTGCTATGTTCTAGGCTTAACTGGAAGCCATGGGCTCACATACACGTCCTGCTTATTTCATCCTTGTCCTCAGCAGACATTTCACTGGGAAACATCACTTTTGTATACGCTAGTCACTTAGATGGAGACAGCTGAATACGTTCAGATTCTTACCCATATAAAAGATCAGGAAAAAGTGCATCGGAGTACAAGGTCAGTAGAAACATATAGGAAATAACCACAGGAAACATATACAAATTCTACATAGTATAAGGAAATAAACCTTTTTGTAACCAGTGGGTAAGAATTTGAGGATTTTTTTTTTTTTTTTTAAATAAAATTTTGCTTATGGGAGTTCCCTGCCATTATACATTTCTAAATTTATCAACATTTTTTTCTATGCTGGGGCAATAAATTTGCTGATTGTATGAGAAAAGTGTTAAATGGCCTTTCAGTGAATGTCTTCCACAGTGGGTCAGAACTTCAGCAACTTAATTTAGGAAACATGTTCTAAGGACACTATTTATGTTTTTGAAATTGTCACAATCTGTACAAATGACTTACAGGTACAAAGAATAAAATAAAGGTAACTTTACCTTACTTAAATACTTCCTGCCTTAAAGAAAGCATTTCCATGAACATAGCTGGTGAAAGGGTTAATATCTGCAGAGCTTTACACTAGTTAGAGTGTGTATGGTGTGTGCGTGTGTGTATATGATCATGCAACTGCATACAAGTCCTGTCACTTTTTGCCTGCCACACGTTGCATTATCTTTAGTCAAACTGTGCAAAGTCTACTTCTAGTGTTTCACAACAGTAGGGATTTTTTTATAGATTCTGCTTACTCTATGTATACTAATCTTTTTGAGCCATAGGATCCAAGCCATAAAACTCTCTAAGCATGTTGAATCCAATCAGAGTGCTGTTTTCTAAAATTTGCAAGTCAGAAGGATTCATCAATATCCTGTTGATACTAACAAAGAACCAACAAAAAAGATGGTTATGATTGAACGAAAATTAGTATTTTTTTTTTCTTCCTGATAAGCCTGTTGTTGGAAAATTTCTTTTTTTAGTTTTATAAGGAAAATCAAGTTACCTTATAGTGACATAAATTGTACTGGAAGATTGCCATTTTTCATTTGGTAATACGGCCACTGGTGACATGTTGTGAAACTGAAATCAAAGTGCTCATGTGTGTTTGTATTATGCATGTTTGCAAATACACAACACTTCAAGCGGTGCCTCTCTGTGCCACTTGTTAACATAGGTTTCCTAACATGTTTACTGAGTATAAAGGAACTTCGTTTAAAAAAAAWAATTTTTTTTTTTGAGGCAGATCTCTCTTGGTCCTAGTTACAGCTAACAGTTGCTTTTTGGTTGGCTGGATATAATTGTCCAGTAGAATTGGTTTAATATGGCGGGCAAGAATGGCAAGAGTTGTTTGTCCGAGTTCACTGATTAATTACAGATACAATTCATCGGTTTTAAAATTAAATTTCATGTACTGTCAATGTTTCATCCCATAGATTATAAGTTTAATTCCCTACCATAACTGTGAAACTTCTGGAGTGTGACTCAGACAGCAAGCACACACTATGCAATATGGTTTATCCTGTATTTATTTGTAAAAATATCAGACATAGATCCTCTATATATATATAATAGTGTCAAAATTACTAGTCGTGAACTAAGGGGAGTGGAGTTCTAGCTCCTGTCTGGCTATTTCAGATAAGTGCAGAATGCATTGAATATTGGAGAGCTTAACAAGTGCTTTCTTTTGTTCATTTAAAAATGTCTTAAATTTTTCATTAGAGTATAGAATCTTATTTTTTTTATTTTGTACAAGCTGCGCTTTTTTAATTATAATCACTGAAAAATTCACTATAATTTGATTTTATAGGATTTTTGTAGCATTACAAAAATATAGTAAAACTGAGGTTAATACCTGTTGTGGCTAACCATATAAAAGTATTAAATCTTAAACTTGAACAAAAGTCTTTTTTTTTTTTTACTTAGATGTTAAATTGGGAAATATTTTGTTCTGCAGGTCATTATCACAAAAGGTTTATAGGTCAGCTGTGTTACCAGCAGTTTTTCTTTTCCCATTTGATGCAGAAACTATTCTGGTATAAGACATTCAGAATTTCATAATTTTTCTCTGTGGGAGTGATGCATACATTTGATGCCATTCGTGTACTAAATTGTAATTTTGGGAATGCTGGAATAATTCCTACCAAGACTGTCTTAATTGTGCCATCTGACATTTGAATGTCATCCTGGTATTAGCTCATAATAAAAGATAAAAATAAATGAGTCAATTGTTCTTTTGAATATCCCTTTTTTTTGTCTTGCTATCTAAAAGCTGAACTGCTGGAGAACATTTAATATTTGAGTCCACTCTAACTATACAGTGGATGTTTACTTTGGGTCTATTCTCTTTTTAATATTAACTCCCAACCTGCTCTCACTGTTAATCAAAAAGTGCATCAAACATTGAGGGAGACTACTATTGTTCTTAGGACAGATGCTTGGGTTTTGGTTGGTTTTTACAAATTCTGTCTCTACAGCAGGGTAGTTGCTGTTTCATTTTCCCACCTTAGAGGGAAATCCTTTACCCTAAGGGGTAGAGGAGGAGAAGTTACTAAGAACAAGGCAAATTACTTAAATATTCTTCCTGCAGATCCTTGATGATATACTGTATGCAGTTCTATATATGAACTTCTACAGATTGTTCTCTTCTAGATTAACTTGGCTTTGTAGCTGTCTTCAAGAAACAAACTTGAGCTGCCTTAGTAGAAATAAAGGTAATCCCTATTCTGTTTTTCATCTTTCACAGTTTAGTGGAACTACATATACTCAGCTGCTGAATAAGATGGATGTGAATAGCAATTAAATGCAAATTTAAACATATGCTAATCCAAGTGACCTATTTTTATTTTTTTTAAGGAAGTAGGTAGGCCCTAAGTATAACTGTGGATCTAAATCATTGTCTGTCTTGACAGCTTTCAAGGGAAAGGGAGGGAGGAGGAATTCCGCTTAGAACTTAAAGGACCTTACAGATGCTAGTTCTGATCGTTCTGTCTTACCAAGGGCTGGTACCTTCACCTAGGTTCTTGGGCTCTTAAAAAGTGGCTATTGATTGCCATGTGTCATCCTCTTCTCTGTTCTGTCTCCTGCAGAGTCAGACATGTGCTGGGTGTCTGTGTGTCTGTGTGTGTGKAAAGCAGGGCAGCTACCCTGGCCTGAGTGGGCTTGATAAGGAAGAGTTGCATCTTAATAGCATGACGCTGACAAGCGGATCAGAGAGGATGTCATTCATGGATGTAAGTTACTCACTTTTTTCCCTCTCTGTAACTAAGATGAGAATGACTTGTTTCATTTATGAAGTGTAAATCTAAACTGGCTGATCAAAATCTCTTTTTAGTTCTTTGTTTTTTAATAAACTGTGTTTGATAATATTACTGGGTTTGGATAATTTTCACTGGATTGCAAAGGAAAAAAAATTAATCGAGAGAGAGAGAGAATAAAAGACAAACTGTTCCCTGGTCCTATCTCTGACCAATATCCACCCTTATTCTAGTAAGGTGTTGTTACTACTATGTGGTAGGCAAAGACCAAAGGATTAGCAACAATCCAGGATTGACTTAGAGCACTGACACCATGTTTTGTTGCGCTCCATAAAATAGTCTTGGTGAGCTTTACAGGCCAGATGATGCTGTTGAGTTCTTGTGTTGATTTTTTTTCTTAACCACACGTGTAATACTTCTAAATTAGTTTCATATTTTTAGTAATAATGTTGGCCTTGCATACAATCCTTGATGCCTTAATTCCTCAATGTACAGTATCTGTCTCAGATACTGAACTACTTGTTGAGGTAAGTAGTTTATAAATACTTTTGTTCTATAGCAAAAGAATATTTAGTTCAGGTTAATTTCTTTCAAATTTCCCTGCATACTTTGAATGTATATGTGTAAAGCAGCATGTTTCTTGATCTGTAACTACCTTCCTAGTTCATCTTAGGTCTGCCAGTCCAAGCTATTGGTCCTGACGGACCACTTCAGCTTTGCACTGTCATGACTGTGCCTCTACCGGATCATGAGCCTAAGCTAGCACCAGCAGGAGGCTCGCTGCAGGCTTTTGCTCACAAACAGCATCCATGCAAAAACATGTGTGTTGTCCTTTTGCGTGATGTGAAAGCACGTTGCCAGGACCGTGTAACTTATCTGATGTAACGGCAAGCTTCCTTCTCACTACTCCCTGCTGCATAAGCAACGGGGCTGCTATTTACTCATCTTGGGGATAAGGCAGTAAGAAAGCATACTTGTTTCTCAGATCTTTTCCCTTAGTCAGCAGGGTAGTGGCTCTGCTTTCAGGACAACTGTTTGTATTAAGCAGCTGGTGCATCTCAGAATCTGTACCTTCCCAGTTAATATTCCAGGAATGGACTAGGTGATTTAGACCTACTGTTCTAAAAAGATTTTTGAAAGTCTGTCACAGAGTACTGGAATTCTGATGAATGGCTACCCATTACGGGTAGGCAATTAATTTAATCAATATTCAATTATTAGGAAGTGCATTTCCTTGCTCTAACATCATGTCCAACTCTAATGAATTTTAGTTTGTATTTTCTCAGAGATGATTTTTGAATTAAAAAGTGATTAAGCTGTTGGTATTGGCATTTCAGGAAAAGCTAATCCAGGATAAGTTACAATTTTTATGTTGCCCAGTATTTTAGAAAGGGTTGGTTACTACATCTGCCCTTATAAACTGTGTATTGGGCTGAGTCACGCATTTTACTCACACAAGCAAAGCTTTTTTTAAAGGTGCCATTTGTTGACTAAATTAAATATAGCACTCAAATTGTTTACACAGTACTCACACAATACCCGTATGAAGAAAAAACCTTAAAACACTCTTTAGCTAAACTGTATGTTCATGATTAAGTTTGGGAAAGTCTCAATATGATTGTGTAACCAAGTGAGCTGCCAAAGTCTCTGTGGGCCCATGAGAGATTCAGAATCCACCCTTAAGTTCCTCCTACTCTTTTTTTGTTCCTTGACTGATTCAGTTCTTGTCCATCTCTCAAGGGAAGTTCTACTGCAGCAGCAGTCTGAGTATCAGCACTGATGAAATTTAAATAACAAACAGTTCTGATCTTGTATGAACTTCAAATGCAAGCTAAGGCATAGCTTGATCTCTCTGAGAAAACAAAGAGCAGTTTGTTCTGACTATAGTGGGGGTACAGGCACAACCCCATTACCGCACAGCTCTAGCTCTGGCTCTGGCCAAGCTCTAATTCCACCCTGCCACCCTCAGGACTGCTCTAACACCATTCAGCTGCACATTCTCCAAACTAAGTACCTCACCTGCTGGGAAAGGCTTCCATGAGAACCAGTCTCTTCCACTCCCATAAGTTTCCAATTACAGACTTAGAAGCTTTTGCCTGTTTTCTTTAAGCTGGAGTCTTTCTCCCCAGTCACTCAGATACCATGGTGGAACAATCATAGGGCACATTTACTCTGAACTGCAGTAAACTTCAAACAAAAATACAATTAGCAAATACACAGCATGCTATTGCAAAGCCCAGGTTGAACATAAAATGATACCTCTTAGCTTGAATCTTCTATCTCATTAGATTTTTATTCAGAATACTAAATTCTACTAGTATTACACTTTTAGCTGTACCTTTAAGGGCACTCTCCCATCATGCCCTGTCAGCCCTATAAATCTGGCTGTGTCAGCTGCAACTTTATAGTACTCAGTCACTCCGCCTAGCCATTTGAGTTGCTACATCATTCATCAAGTAAGTGTTTAAGTTTTTAATTCTGTTTTTTTCCCTAATTTAGAAGTTTCCTAAAGGTATTCAGTTAAGACAAGCTCAAGTTAATGGCAACTCAATTTAACTTTGCTGTAACAGAGTAATTTGAGTGGTTTTTTTTTTAGTCTTATCTGAATAGCAAGGTGAAAAAAAGACAAGTAGGAAAAAAAAAAGGTGAGATTGTACATAAGTTAGCTCTATAATTAGCATAAAGACTAGTCATGAATAAGTTGTAGCATTTGGAGGTTTTTTGTTTTTCAGAGACATTAGTCTAACAGGAAAAGTATACCTAGCAGTGAGCTGTTATGTGCTTTCATGTAAGTTAATACTGAAACAATAATGAATCTTCTTTCTTTATTCAACATGCACCAAACAAATAGATTTAAATGCATTTATTCTCTCTGATTTTTATGCATACTACAAATTGCAAATATAGTATAAAATAGATTCTCCCCTGTAAGAAAATCTGGTTCCTGTTATGACAAAAATATAGCATTAAAGATTTGTTTTAAAAATACCAACTTTATAAAATGCTAAGTAAAAAACTAACATCAATGGTTGGTTTATGTATTAAGCCAAAGATCCATTAGAAGTCTACAAGAACCTAAAGGGGAAACATCTTATTCTTGTGGCTTATCTCCAGGTACAGTGAGAAATAGTTGCTGTTAAAGGTGCATGAATAAGAAGCTAATTTCTCTGATGTATCAGGCTAGCATTAAAGGACCTTTAATGCCAAGTGTGACAAGTAGCTCTAATTCTCACTGTAGTCCAGAGTATAAAATTTGCTCATAATCTTAATAAAAGTGGTAGGTTGACCTTTTGGGTTGAGTTGTGTTAGAAGGATAAATACAATTTAGCACAGTCTGGAACTCTACTTAAAGTTTTAAATAAAATGTTGAATTAAGAAGCTGCTGCAAGAAGTAATGCAGCATTTTTCAAGGACTTGATTGTTTCCTACAAGAATCACAAGAGAAGTAATGCTGGCTTTTCTGCATTCATTCTGAAAACTTACTTTTCTATACTTAAGAAGGTCAAGTTAACGTTTTCTGCACTGTTTTAAATACTGGAACATTTCATAGAAGCATGATATCTAGAATTTGGAAACTTGTTCCTTGTGCCACCTACAATTTAATCTGCAGTAAACTGAAAAACCTTAGCTTGAACAAACAAACTGTAAAACAAGTTGTTTGACATGCTTTAGAAAATCTGTAGATGCATAGATGTAGCTCCATCCTTCCACTTGTTAACATGGTCTGAAATAACAGTTCTGCAGAGTGGACACGTTTTTTCTCTATTAAACCATAAAGAGATGCATTCTTCACAAAATGTGTGCTGTAATGAAAAGAATGAGAACTTAGAGCTTCTAAGCTCTTCCATTTATAAGACGGTATATTATTTGCATAGCCTGATTTTTAAAATAATCAGAAGACATACACTCACTAGTCTAACTTTATGTAGTTTTGTTTACCAGTTGTTTAAAATATTCTTAAGTTTGCAAAAAATAATTCTGATTATGTGTATTACCTGACAGATAAGCAGAATAGGCTTCTGAAATTCAGCTTGGCAGATTGAACAAATATCATCTGATTCCGAACACTGTCTCTTGCTAGCTGTCACCCCATAGTGCTGTGAAACAAGATATTTTCAGCAGATATTAGTTTTTAGTGGGGGGGAAGCCAAAACAAAACACAAAAATACCAGGACAGAAAGGAATTGGGAATAAGGGCTGCTATGTCAGGAAAACTATTCAATCCCTAATCCAACAAAATGTTTCTAAGTTTTTTTTAATAGTTGTCTTGGGGCCTAAAGCTTATGTGCTCCCACTTACCATGCTGTCTAGTTAGTATCTTCCCCTGATCACAGTTACTGAAAAATCTGTATCAGTTTTATTTTAACAGTGACCTCTGAGCAAAACACTTGTGTGAAGTTCCAATCTGATCAAGATAGCACTTAGAAAATAAGAAGTGCTTTATTACTCTTTTAGTTCAATGACACTGTGCTCCAAAATCTTCTATACATTTTACTGCACGAATAGCAGACTCTAAACAATACCTCTTACTACAGAGGAAGATCATCTAGAAACTTACAATTCTAACAGAAGTTACTTGCATGTCAATTATTTTGGTAAGCTTCAGTTCTCACTCTTACTTCAGCATAAAGCTCTGCCTGCATCCAACGAATATTTATTCCAGTTAAAAAGTAGGAAGCAGGACAAAAAGGGCATATTATTTCATGTACGTTTATCCAAAGAGACATGCAGAATAGATTTTTTGGTTTTTTTGTTTGTTTGGTTTTTTGTTCAGATGACAACAAAATCACGTAGTCAAGGAATTCAGACTGTGAAATGGGAGAACAAGTATACAGGGTTTACTTTAAAAATGCAGTTGTCTATTGCTAGAACAATACAAAGTAATATAGGAATGAGGTATTTAAAAAAGAAGTATCTTCATGTAAATTGGGTTTATTGTTTTGTCATAAGAGAATTTGGTACTCACTGGTCGTGTACAAAATATCCGTAAGACCTGCTTGAAGTTTCTCAATTGTCCAAAAAAGCTCAAAAGCTGAAACAGGAAAGAAAACCTGAGTTATGCTTAGTATTTTTCTCTGTGAACTAAAAAGCTTCCAAGCTTTTGTGCAGATTCCAACGCAGGAAGTCTCACTACTAGTTTGATGTTGGCAGGAACGTAAGCAAAGCTATAGTTCAGACTGACCCTATTTTAGTTGCTTAATATGTAACCGAACTAAGAATTTAGCCTGAAGTTTTTTCCCAGCAGGTGTCTGTTCTTTAAAACAAAAATAGTGTTGAGGTTCTGAAATGAAGCACTCAAGTGCAAATATACTAGCGTTATTATCATATATGCAATAGTCTTTAGACTTGTAATTAAGATACCTTAGCATTATAAAGTATTTTTCATGTTCAAAGCCGAACTTGTACTGAGTCTGGTTACATTTGGGGCAGATTAGCTCTCTGGTGAAGTACACAGCCAGTATGAACACTTATGTTTAACTTGTTTGGCATCGCACAGGATACTCTAGCAGAGGGAAAATCTAGTTTCCTGGAAAATGCTGATTCTTTTAGCCATTAATTTTACCTTTATTTTTGCAAGCTCTCTTCCTCAATATCTGGTTAACAGTCTGATCAATGTCTGATGTGAGGGGACCTATAGTAACAGTGTTCCTTGCTATACAACCTCAATCCATTCCCAGAACAGGTGCAGGAAAAAGATGATTTAGTGCCCTGAGCCAGTATTCCTATCAGTTTTGGAAGGCTGTATCAGTTAAACTGAAGCATCGACTTGCAAGTCAGTTCAGACACGGGAACATTCAGAAATGTGTTAGTTTATGTGCCTCTAACCCTCCAGTGATAATTACTGCAAAATAGTTTGAGAGGAATATAAAGCTTACATACTTTTAGGATGAGGTAGAGAAGGCCCAGCAATATCCCAAGGGTCCATCCTAGTACACTGTCCAGCTCCCCATAGCCAATAAGATAACGGAACCAAACTGGTATGGGGACAAACATACGGTAATACTGGCAGAGTTCTTCTAACAGCATGTACCAGTAACCCTAAGCAAGACATGCAAAGGAATCGCTCAAGATTTAAAACACAAAGGATTTTTAAAATACAGAGAAAAGATGCATTGTTATTCTTTTGAGTAACTTCCTCTCATAATATCTTGAAACAACTAAATATGAAGCATGAAGAGGAATGAAGACCAGATGATGAGTCTCAACTGTACAAGTAACAGTAACACGATTGCTGTACTGCAGAAAATCAAATTAATAGGCTAAAATAGGATGTCTTTGTCAGATGCCTACCTACTTAACAATGCTATCAGACTTAATCTCATAACCATTAAAAAAGAAAATAAAAGTTACGTGAAAAAGGAAAATAAGACAAATTTGGTCATGTACATCAGCTTGTCATTAGCAGAGTTGTGTCCTGCATTTAAGATTAAAAAATGAAAGTAAGGCCCATTCTTTTATTAACAAACCTAAATTACAAACTGTTTTCCTGTAAACATTATTTCGTGCCTGTGTAAGAAGCCTTATCTTGTGATAATTAAGTCCTGTATAGGATGGGGTGGTAAGAAAATGGTGGTGCTAAGGGGAGAAAGAAGCATAAGAGTAGCTGGACTGAACAGGTAAACAGAGTTCAATGACACCCTAAAAATTACTGAATAACAACTACAAAGCACAAGTGTCCCACACAGAGCACCGTGTGTGCATGTATAATCATAAATATTTAGCTTAGCTCTTACTTTATTTCCTTAAGTTTGTCTTTAAAACTAGATTTATAACAGGGAAGAAGTACTCGTTCTATAATGTACACTGGATAATGCCATGTTTTGCCACTATTGACTAGATTCCCTCTTTAATTTAGCCACAGTTTAGGGTTTAGGTCACAGTTGGTGTAATTGAATTTCCAACAATTATTTTTTTGGATGTTGTATTTAAAAAAAAAAAAAAAGGAGGGGGGGGGGGGAATCTTGATTATAAACCAGTATTTAGAGAAATTGGTTGTTCCTGAGAAAAACTTTGTGCTGGTACATTTGAAAAGATAAAACCTACCAAAACATCCTGTTCAAATGCTATCAGGTACGAACTGTAGTTGTTCTTTTTTTTTTTTTTTTTTTTTTTTTTTTAAATAAATTTTTTTTTTTTTTTTTTTTTTTTTTTTTTTTTTTTTTTTTTTTTTTTTTTTTTTTTTTAACAACAGTACTAGTATTTGCTATTTTGACATAAAATTTAATTGTTTTTTGCATGTCTCACCTCAGGAAGCAGATAACGATAAATACCCCACCAACCAGTGTAGGCTTCTATAAAAATTAAACTTCACTGACTTGAGGAATTAAGCTATGAATCGAATTCAGTGATCTGACACAAATACTGCTTAAGTTTATTAACAAAAAGAAAATTCAGGATTATTTTTGAAGAGACAGAAAATACAGCTATTTGCATGTGCAGATCTTAAAATCCTCCCATGTCAGTTACTGTCGAGCACGTAAAAAATTTACTGTGCATGAGCTGCTCCGAGCTAACCGCCTGTACACACATTCTTAATTGCAGCAAATAAAAGGTTTCTTCCATCCCCCCATTTAGAGACAGAAATAAACCTATTTATCCGATGACATAATAACAAGCAATTGTTTCAGATCAGACTGTAAACCTTCCTTAGCACCAACCAGGGAAGAACATGAAATCCACAGGGTTTTCTTGCCCACAGTGGGCAGTGGTGGATTATATACAGACCTTTAATTAAAAAGACTTTTCTCTGGGTAGAATTTAATAATTAGCTAATTTTACCATAAAAGAATCATCATAAGGAAGCAAAAATACAGTTTGTTTCCTTACCTTGGATTTAAAGGACATCATAAAAGAAGGCACTAAGAGAATAAAGCACTTGAAGCTCATGAAGAGGAATTTCAGTATAAAGTCTGTGACTCCCGCAATCCAAAGTACCTCCCAGAAGTTCATAAAATCCACAGTAGGGTTTAAAAAGATTAAGCTACAAAAAGAATTATCAGAAGTTACTGGCGCACCCTATTTAGAGGAAAGCATAACCAGAGATTATCATGGCAGGTTTAATTAAAAAAAGGAAACCTGGTTTACACAGAGGAAAAATATTTTCTAAGAAAATGAACTCTCTATTGCAAATTGATCATTYATGATCTCTGGCAACCTTTCAGTTTTTGAACCTTCCTTCCTGTATCTTCATCACAACCCCCACCCTCTAGAGATAGGCTTTCTTTCCCGTTTTAGCACTACAGCCTTTGACTGATTTACAGCCAAGACTGTAGCTACAGAATGGTAAGGTGAACAAAAAATAAATTGGAGACATAAACTCCATAGAGCCCCAGAATGCTGTATATTCAGTATTCCGAAGGCAAGGCGGTAGGGTCAAAGCTAGGAATCAAACCCAGGTACATTCCGCATGGTAAAGTAGTGCCATTAAGTTGAGTATGGGGTCTAATCTTGCAAATGCCAACATACTGTTTTCAAGGACAGCACTCGTTCAGTTTGGCAGAAGAGGAGGAATGGAGACGAAAGAGAAACCAATGCCACAATTAAAGAAAAACAGCAGCAGCCCAGATAAAATGTTCCCAGTTAATATTTGAGTAATTTATGTGAGTAGAGATGTTCCTCTACTTACCTGTAATACAGTGACTGAGAATGAAAGGTGTAATACAAGAGGAGAGATGATCCAGTTAGGTATACTAGTAACCAAGCACATTGCAACTTGGAGCACCGTTCCTGCAAGATAATTGTAAAGACAGTCCTTATCTCGGTATCAGTGTCTTAAATATCTCTCTAAAGCACTAAGTCTGTTGCACCTGAACAGAGTTACTACTACAGGATTTTATCTTAGTGGTTTTAGGCCAAATAAAATAGGAGAACTCAATGGAAAGGTAAAGCAGTAATTTTAATGTTTTCAACATAACAATTTCTATGTGTATCAAGGTTTTTTCTAAAAACACAACCAAAACCCACCCCACTCTGAAGAAACAAATTTTCCTTTGGGAGTTAACAGAGACAGCTGAAAGTTTAAACTGTCAACTACTATTTGATTCCACAAACATAGTTAAGAAGTTCTTCCATAAATTCCAAAAAGCTTTTATCAGTTGAAGTGATTTCAATATTCAAAGTCAGAGGGGAAAAAAAAAAACTTTTTGGATTTTTGCAAACCTTATTTATCTGAGAAGCTCTACACTGTACAGAAGCATTAAGACTTTACTTCCATCTTGAAACCCTGACACCTAATATTATTAGGTAAATAAAACAGTATCTCCATTCACATTTCTTTCAAAAATTGATGGATAAAGGTCTTTGTTAACTTACATTATTTTGTTGCATAGGGTGATACTTACTCTTAGAAAAACCTGATTTACTATGCTTTTGTTTGCATACATATAAGTTGTTAGCAGCCCAATTCCAAGAGAAATGCCTATTAGGAAAAAAGGGTCAGTTATACACAAGAAAATAAAAAAATTTACTGAACTGGGTTAAAAAACCAGCCACTTCTAATATGTCTTTGTAATTACAATTAATAGCTTGGAGTATCAAGCCAGAATAATTAAGCACATTGTACATATGCCAGCAGAGGAAACAGAAGCCACTGAAATGTAGTTTAGTAAATCTCTCTTTCTGATAAATAAAGCAAATAAAAATAAAGCTAAAAATAAATTGAATTATATTTCAGGCATGGTTATTAGTATATCTCTTTGGGGGGAGGGTCTGCTCCCTCAGACCTTATTTTGTTATACTCTACCAATTATATGCTGCATGATCAATTTGACACCCAGAATCAAGATATAGGGCAGACTTTTGTGCAGCCACTGGAGGAGGTATCTGAGCTCTGAGAGGGAGCTGCTGCCGTGTTCCTCTGAGTCTGGAGTAGAATCGTCGAGCCCCCCTGCTTCGCTGTGGGCATGTCCATGCGAGTGACTTTGGGAACCTGGCCTTGAATGCCGGGAACTCGCATTTTCTCTGGCTTCACCCACAGCAGAGTTTAGCTGTATGTGAACATCTCCGCTATGATGGCACAAGCTCTCTCCTGACAACCTCGCTGTGTGGGTGCTCTGAGAAGGTGAAGAGTCATCACCACTCCCTTGGATGTTATGGAGATGACTACGATTTGGTTGCATGGCAGGATTTTTTTCTGGTCCAGATTCTTGCTATTTTGTCTCCTAGAGTGGGATACAAAAAGTCACAGTTGAAGGAAGAGGTAACTAGTTCAGGAGAAAGAAAAAAAAAAAAACAACAAAAAAACCCAACACAAAAATACAATAGATTGTACTGAGTGATTGCCTGCATGAAGTCAAGATTCTCTTTCTGAGAGATACTGTCTGTCTTCTTTCTGAAAGCTGGCATGCTGGGTTTGTACCTGGTCTCCATGGGGCAACTTTCTGTGTGCCATATTAAATGACTTCCTTTCGTTCACGTGCAGATTTTCTAGCCTGCAGTGAACCTGGCTGCCTTAGTAAAATCTAAAGTTGCTTCAGTGCAAATCAGAACAGCAAAAGCGGCTCAATAGGAGACCAGCACTAGCTTGTACAGAAGAGATCTTGGAAGTGCTGCATAATTTCACAAAAATAGTAACAGTAGTAGGCCAGAAGGAGCAAACAATGATGGGCAGGAAGCAAAGAGTACATTTACATGCATCCATAAAATGGTAAGCATTTGTTCAGACAAGTCTAGTCGAAAGCCAGTGCATGCTCAGAATTGAGGGCCATTATGAGATTAACGAGATTATCCTGTCTGGGTAAGTGAGCAGAACCAGGTTAGTCCATTTTGTAAGAAGCATTTAAAAGAGCCTGGACCACATGGTCTAGGTGAAAAAAGAAGTGCAGCCAACAAGCAGTAATCTAACAGTGAGACCACCCAAATGAGGTCTTATTTATCTTTCCTTTGGCATCTTTCTGGGCAGTTTTTCACTTCTGTGTCAGTCTTTACATTGGTCAAATAGTGTTAAATCTACTTCTCTGGACTGGTGTGGCATCAGAGTCASAATTTTGGAGAATGCTTTGAAGCTGGATATGCACAATACCTTGTCACTATGGAATAATATTATTGAAACATTGGAAATTTTGTAATAATCTTTTTCAATAATGCAAACTCCTCCAGATTCCTCTTTGAAATTATTTTTTCCGACGTTTAGCATATATACACAGCTAGTTTCACTGGGGATACAAAAAGGTTAAAGCAAAATTGTTTTGCACTGCAAGAAGTTCACAATATATTTGCACAAACCTAGAATTCTTTAGCCTTTAAAATGGAGATTATATTAGAAGAGTAAATTGCATTAATTTAAACAATGTATGAATACGGGAACTTACTACCATTTAGAAGCGCTGCTGCTACTACTGTATTTTTGTTGGCCAAAGATTACATCATACTTCAGCCAAAATTCATGTTCTGTAATTTTATGCACATGAATAAAGTCAATGAACTGGAGGCAGTATTGACTTGCGTGAACAGTATTACTCTGTGTGTCTGCAGGATCAGGCCACGAATGCTTTTTTTAAAAGGAGGGGAATAAAAAAGAAAACAAACTCATTAGCACTCTTCAGTTAGTAGTTTAGGGCCTGCTTCTGCAAAAACTGACAGTTCGGTGTTTAAAAAAAGTGAGCGATCCCATTGTTCGAGTAATGCAGCTTCCCTTGGCACTCTGCCTAACAAACTTTCAAATAACTAAGTTATTAAACGGGATTTCAAAGCGTAAGAAATCCGCACACAGCGGACAGCTTCCAGAATTTCTTTCCCCCATATCGGATAAAAATAAGGTCTTTGATAACGGCTCTTCTCCTCGAACACTCCCCATCCCTTCCTGGCCGCACTTGGGGAGGCGGCTTCACGCCACTGCTGGCTCCCGCTGGGCCGCGGCGGCCTCGCCCGCGCCCCTCGCAGGGCCGCGCCGCCGCCAGAACTCGCCGCCAGCCCCCTCGGAGGCGGCGGGAGGGCGTGTGCCGCTGCGGGCAGCGCCGGGGGGGACCCCGCCGGCCTCCACAGAAGCCCCGGCGCAGGGAGGGGGTGACCCTGGAGGCGCGTCCCTGCTTCCTCCCCCCCGCCCCGGGCTCTGAGGGGGAGCGGCCGCCGGGAGCCCCTTTCCCGCCCTCCCCTGCAGGAGCCCGGCGAGGCGCCAACCCGCGGCCCGGCGGCGGTACCTCATCAGGCGGCCGGCGCCTCCTGCCCGGCGCCGCTGCCCAGGCCGCGGCCGCCCGCCGCCTCCATCGCCGCCGCTGAGGCCGAGTGGGTGGGAGAGGGCGCGGCGGGGGGAGGAAGAGGAGGAGCCGTGAGGGGAGGAGGAGAAAGGCCCCGAGCTCGGCGTTGCTCGGGCGACGAGCGGCTGCGGCTCGTTGAGGCCTTCGCCCCGTCAGCGGACGGGGAGGTGGCGGGGGGGTCCCCTGTGGGGCGGTGAGGGGGACTCGCCTGAGCCTCGGGGCCGGGGACAGGCCGCGGTCCGGGCCCGCCAAACGAGGGGGGGGGCGGGGCGGGTGCAGTGGTTCCTGTTGCTTTTTATTTAAAGCCTTAATTAAAATTAACCTGGGAAGGCAATAATAACGAAGGAAATTAAGAAATATATATAAATATATATATGTACTGCGGTATCATTGCTTCTCGGTGGCGATTAGTGCTCACCGCAGGGAAGTCCTGCTGTCTGGAAATTGGCTTTGCCTCCTAGGAAACCTGAGGAAAATGCTGCCCTAGTTAATGCTGCTGTAGCTCTTAGGAGAAGCTTGAAATTAAATAGATACAGGGTTTTCTTTCAAAATGTGTTCTTGAATAAATTAGTTTGCATCCAGAAATGGCATCTGTTTTCCTTGGCTCAGATATTTTTCTAAAAGTGTTTAGGTATGCAGCTCACACTGAAACCAGTGCCTAATATCTGAGCAGTTTTGAAAATCAGTCCTGTGTTGTTCTGAATTAAAACAGAAACACTGTTTTAATTCAAAATTTTAAATACAGACATGCTGTGGGGTCAGTAACCTCGGGAGAGGGAAAGGATGGGCACTGAGACATCAGATCTCATGAGGTGAAAAACTAAGTGTTTGGAAGAGCGAAGTGGCCTGGTGTTTAGTAACGCATACCATCTAACCATAAACCTTCTCTTTTATACTTGAGGAAGAAGCTGAAAACACTGGACACATCTCTGTTTCTGTTGGAGGTAGGTTTTAAGGAGGCATCTGCAGCAATTTGGTCTACTTTTATGATGTTTTTGGAATCTGTATCTAGAATTTCTTGACTGGAAATTTCAGGCCTCATATCCTCTGCATTTCACTTGGGCTGTGGCTGATGTATTGGAAGAAAACCGGGCTAGTTACTACAGATACGCTGAATTATTAAACAAACCCACAAGCCTCCTGTTCCTGTAGGCCCTCTGAACTAAGAAGACCTTCTAGTTTGTATAGTAATTCTGCCTAATTATTGCAATACTGCTCAGTAGCCCCACCAATGCAGATTTCAGATGCTCGTCTGGAAGCACTCTAAGAATTATATGGCTATATCCCCATCCTTCCAAGGATAACACAAAACCGTTGTGTTTGACTTATGCTATGCCATATTGTTCATTCTCTTACTCTTTGCACAGTTAGTCATTCGCATAGTGTTTGGATTTTGAAGGACAATGTGAAAAATCTTAATTTGATTCTCAAATCAGGAAAAGCAATTATAAATCTTTTATTTTTAAATAGTATTTTATGGTTGGAAATTATGCATGCCTTCTGTACATTGCTTGGAAGTGTATAAATATAAAAGCCTCGTTCAGCTGTTTCTTTTTTGTAATTATAAAATGCATTAAAGTACAAATGTAGTTTTAAATCAAGGTTGTTCTCAAACTGTTTCTCATTGTTACATGCACTGGAAATATGAAATTAATTCATGGCAGTTTATTAATCAATAATGTTTGGTCATGCAGGTCACTTGCTGATTTATCTCCAGTTCACAGCTCATTAGAAGGTATGTAACTCTTCAGTGATGTTGTTATTTAACAGGTATGTTTTCATGGTGCTGTTAATGACCTCTGGATTTAGTAACTCCTGACACAAGAAAGATTTCAGAGATTATTAACATAAAATTGCAAGTCTTTTCCCATGGGTATAGCACACGTTAGGTCATGTAATACCTAATAATAAATTTACCAATCTGTATTTTGGGCTCTCCTCCTAGGATGCCCATAAATTTCATACAGATAGCTGAATTGGTGTCCAGGCATGTTTTCAGGTGTATATATACACGCAAATACAAGTATCCCAAACTTTCTCATCCTCCTAGGTATAGGTGGTACCTCCTTAACTGATGCTATCAGCAGATTTCATCAGTGTATTCCTGCTTTTCCTGTGGTTATTAAATGCATGAGACAATATTGGAACAAACACTGATCCTCATGGAACTCTGCTGGTGATGCCCTGGCAGCACAATACTCACCTTTTCAACAGTTACTCTGTACTAAAAGTTGCTGAGAGCTTGTTCTATACGTAGAAATATTAGAAGAAAATATTTTGTATCCTAGTCCTAATTCCTGAAGGAGCTCTGCAGAAGTCTTCCGGTGTAGAACAGCTTAAGGGATTACAATCTTCATCTTTTTGTCCTCATAATAAACTGTTATATCACTATTTTTCATCAGAAGGTGTGGAAGCAACTAGTCCTTGAAAATTAGATGTACAGCATACATCTTTGGTGAAATTTAAAGGAACTGATCTCAGATATGTGGAAAGGAGTTGTAGTTAATGATATGATAAAAAATTGTTTCCTTGCAAGAGTCTGTAAAATAGCAGAATGTCCTGAATATTCAAAGGCTTTATTGATTGTCTTCATTCTACACAAAATGTTACTTGAGTATGGAAGACTTTTGCAAAATTAGAGGGGTTTAGTTTAAATTGTTCGAAGGATTTGAAAGTCTTGCCAGGAGGCTCAAATGACCTTTAAAATGTGAATGCTTCCTGAGCTTTGAATGCTCAATCTTTTTAAAACTAGCTCCTGCAATTATGCAACCTTTACTTCAGTTTGAATTATGAGCACAAGAAAACAACTCCTGTGCTCCCATATTTAAGGCACTGAAGAATAGAGACCAGTTTTGGAAACTCCTCGCTGGAGTGATGGCAGAGGAGCCTGAATTTCACTGTTGAAGTCTGATCATGTAAGCTTTGTCAAGCAGACTCACAAAGAATTTGAACTAGATATTTTTATAATGCAATGACATCATTTTGTTCCCTGAGGTTTCCAGAAATCTTACTAGGTCTCTGTGTACAGCAGTGTGCTTGTTTCTGTTAAGTCATTCTAAACTGAGAGTAGTTCCACTGAAATGGTGCCATATAATTGCTTTAAAACTGGTGAATTAGATCACAGAGTCTTGGGTTTTGTGTATAGATAGAGCCTTGAATGAAAATTAGATAGCGGAGCCACAAAGGGCAGTTGTAATTTTTGCTCACTGCACAGGAGGGTGCTCGGCCTCTGTCTTTATCCACAAGAAAGAGCAATTCCCATGGTCATTAGAATGAAGTGGAGAAGCTGTTTTCTGAACTGGTCTTTTATTGTACTGACGTTGAAGGATCTGTTAAATACAATTACTCAAAAAATATTCAGCTGTTAAAGAATTTTATAAGGTATGTGTTAATTGCTGTTGTAAGACCATTACAAAGGTATTTAGGTCACAAGATGTACTGTAATGATCATCCACTGTGTAAGACATTGGTATTCTCTAACGGGTGTGCTTAAAGGTGCCAGAATTTTCAATAGAATCTTTGAAGTTTCTCAAAATTATTTTTTTTTTCCAATCTAATGTGTTCATCTGAATGTGTGAATCCTTGTGTGAATCGTTCTACTGAATAATGGCTTTTCAAGTATGTAAAAACCTACCCTGAGTGGCTTTACTAGGAGGGGTAGGTAGGTTTGTTAATTTACGTTCGATCAGTAGTACCTACTTATAGTTACATCCTTAATTATTCTTTATTTTCCTTGGTAAATATTAATATATTTTAGGTTCAAAAACCAAATGAATGTTCTAACGTAACTCAAAGTGGAAATGTTTAAAAGTTATATTGGTTTATTAAATTAGGTTAGTTTGTGTTTTATAGTGGGAAAGGGTTTTATTGGAGGCGGGGAGCGGGCTTCTGTGGCAGATTGTCAATAGGAGCAAACACTGTTTTACTGAAGGTGGTTCTGTTGGTACYTCAGGCTGAGGTATTGCCTCCTGTAAGTACTCATGTAACTGCTCTGTCCATGTTATGATAGGGGGGCAGCCTTTAACTCACAGAAGGAAAAAAGTCTACATTTTGGGTTCTTTGTAATTATTGAGATTGTCTGCCATAAAAAGTTTTATTTGACTGACTATAACCTGAACAAACAGTGAGGTAAAGAATCTTCTGGCATTAGTTACCACTACACATGTAAGAAAAATTTTGGTTTATGAGTGGCTGAAAATTGACCAACTTTCTGTTTACCTTTTTAGAGATCAGTTGAACAGAGGTCTTGGATGTTGTTATCTGGTCAGATTTTAGTAAGTGAGTTAACACATTCTGTCTGAAAACGATTTGTTAAACCTCTGTCTTGTACAAGGTCAAAAACATTGTGGCGCTCTGCCTCCATATCCATTTTAGTTGCTAAGGAAAAACAATTGTTTTTAAAAAGCATTACCATTGTAGACAGATTTCCAGATATTTCCTTTCAGAACTTTCAGAATAAATACAAACACAGAAACATAGTAGGCAAAATCTTGTTTGTCATGTTGAACGGGATTTGTCCTATTAACGTCAGCACGTAAATATTTGCTTCACTTCAGTCAATATTTACCTCACCGGTCAATAAAACTTGTTTTGCACTTCACAAAGTTAATATTTACTTACTGTTTTTAGTTTGGTGACAATATATGAAATTCTCTGTTTCTAGCGATATGGAGGGCTTTTTTACTTCTTTTCTAACAAAAAAGATTTTGTATTAGCAGATGTGTGTTAGTTTATTAGGAAGTCTTATCCACAAGTAAATCATGTTCATCATGTAGTAAGTTTATCCAGATTATGCCTATAACATTTTACAAGTACAGAAAGGATAATAAAAAAAAAAAAAAGGGTAAAATGACTGAACATATTACCGAATTTAAAAATAATTGTCTAAGACTGTGAAATAGGAATTCCACATCAGTTATTTTTTGTGCCAATTTTGTTTTGTGCCAGTCAAATTCTTTGGTAAAGGAAAATGTGTCATTATTCATTAAATGATGATTTGGTATTTTGTTTTTTAACATTCCTTGCATAAGATAAAATAATTAGACTGAAGGAGGACCTCAGAAACAACATGTAGATTTTTGGCCCATAGAAATGTTATTGGGAGTTAAATTTGGATAAATCACCAACATGTCGTAAGGAAATGTTTGTCATCTAGATCGAGTGCATAATTTCTTGCATATCTCAACTTCCCATGAAAGAACCATAGAACCCTACTGTGGGTTCTGGTTTTGTTGGTTTTGTGGTGTGGTTTTTTTGGGGTTTGGTTTTTTTTTTTTTTAGTGTTAGCATTTTGAAAATTTGTACTTCATGGACAAATATGTTAAAAGAAGAAAAAGAAACAGGGGGAAAAAAAAAAAAGGAAAAAACTTTAAAGTCATCTGTGGTAGTTTGCCTTTGCATGATGCTATTGCTTTCATCTTTGCTTCTCTTCAGACTTTTAATTTATCTTGAGAAGTGTTTTTGAAGATTCTCATTGGATAGTAGGTGTGCACGGCCTGGATCCTTACTTCAGAAATCCTGGACTATGTTCAGATGCTCAGCTAGAGTCCTCGCTCACCAGTTTAGAGGTGTAATAGAAGTGAGCACTGGGTCCTTTTGAAAGCTCAAGAACACACTCTTTTGCTCCCTGTCATAAATATTCTCCAATATTTTGAAGAAATTATAGTCATCTTTTCTGCACTAGCTCTTGTTGACCATCACTAAATGAAAGTTTCTTCTGTGCTTCCTTCATTTCCCTCCCCAACCATCCCAGCTTTCTGGGGTCTCTTATTAGAGAATGCAAAATTCTTCCTTGTTAAAACATTGGTATTCTATTCATGTTTAGATTAATACATGTTAATATTTTTTCTTACTAATATACTGTACAAGCAACATGTTGCTGTTAAAATTGACTAATAGCCTAAACAGAATTGATTTGGTTTAACTAAAACTCAAAGCTGTTTATTGCAAGTATATTACAAATCAGTAGAGATGACTGCTGTAATACAAAATGTAACACTAAAAGATTTTTTCCAACCCTGGGAAGCCGACATATTCTGCTAGTTTTGATTTATAATCATGGGAGGCTCAAGCATTAATAACTGTAAAAAATGGCATTAGGAGAAACTTCCCAACTCTCTGAGGACAAGATACCCCTCTTCTATGTGTTGGTGGGAAAAGCTACCGCTAGGTTAGAATAAAAGCAGGCATAGCCTGCTGAATAGGACTTTCATGGGCCAGACCTACTTACAATGAAGTTGTCTGGCATTAGCGTACTTGAGGAGGCTGCCTGAAACACAAATACTGAGTGAAGGTGCTTAACCTGGTCTTAAAAATGAATAAACAAACAAATAAATAAAAAGGTTGACAGGCTTTTAATTGAAGTAATCAATCCATTCAGAAAAGGAGCATATATTAGTGAAGAGGTTGGACACAGATTTTGAAATGTAAATATTGTGTGTGTGTGGAAATTCTTTTTATACAACTTTATTGTATTCATTCACAACAAATATATCTCTAATACAAGTTTCTAGCCATGTCTAACAACTTTCTGTTACAAAGCAATCACCATAGAATCTCTATATCCACCAGAGTTTATAGAAATGGCAGAAACTACGCCCATCATGATTTTCAAGGAGGTTTATGAATCTAGAGGCAAAGCTATATAACTTTTCCTTAATTTTATTGGAATCATAGGTAAAATTGAATATGCAAAGAACAAGTAAAACATTTTGAGATATGTTGGCAGCAGTTTCCCCAAGAACTTTACTGTGCTTTCAGCAGTGCCGTCTACCTCTGCTGTAATTTTTAGGATGTAATCCTATGAATGTATGTGATTAGCATACATAAGTGAGTAGTCTCATTAGAATCAAGGGGCTCCTTGTCTATGAAGTTATTCACATGAGTTTATAGGATCAAGGCCCTCTTTACCTCAACATTATATAAAAATACTTGCTTTGCCATTAGGAAGTCCTGCTTATGCCCACATATAGCTCACTATTTTCTGATTTCGATAATGAAAATGGTTTAGCTGGAGAGGAGATATTGATGTTTGTATAATTTATGGAATTATGGTTGTTCATTACAGAATTTGTTAGGGTATGTATCACACAGAAACATGTGTCTATAATTTTATCATGCTTGCCCTTGTTGAAATCAGTGATAGACTTTCCATTGACCTTAACAGCAACAAGCACGCGTTTCCAGATGTTCTTGAGGCTAGTAGTATAGTATGCTACAGTACTGCTGTAGCTCATGAAAAGTGAAATATTAGTAACTGAATTATGCAAAATGCAGAATTACTTGTTGCTGATACTATGGATATCATGTGCCCCTAGTTACTACAAAATCAGGTATAGACTTCAACAACTTGGTGAAGAGGCATTAGCACATTTCTGAACTAAATACTGCATATGAAACTGGTATCGTTTAAGCAGTTGTTCATCATACTTCCCCATGGTTTAACCATGCAAATGTTTTGGTTGTAAAAATTAGGATGCAGATGTTAATTCAGAAGGCAAAGGTTTCTGGAATAAAATTAGAGTACTGCTCCTCCTAATTCGAAAATTATTTTTGTTTTGGAAAGCAAGCACAAACTTAGCCATTTTTCAGCTAAGTCAGAGTAAGTACAGTAGTCATGCTTGTATGGTTTAGGAGTAAGTGCATAGATGACCTTTAGATCCTTATAGTTGACTAGTCCACGTTTCCAAATGTGACACTTCATTTCCACGGAAGAGTTTTTCCCCCGTGCATTTCATATGTATATCATCGTTGGCTGTATGCTTATTTTTCAGTGGTTTAGTTATATTATAAGTGGATATATGACAGCACGAGGTGTTCGACTTTCAACCTGCCAGAGGCTTTGTCTGCAGCATATGGTTAAGAGATAGTGCCATCTACTTGGTGTCTGGTCAAAGGAGATAACACTGTTGTTTGTTAAGCAAGACACATTTGTTATCTTGCTGTAATGTACACTTTTCTTGCAGTGGCATACTTAAAACCAGTTCTGAGTAGGTAGAGAAAATTCAGTATGTTTGCACTTATGTCATGAAACAAAACTAGTGTCTTTTTGCAAAGATCTCCAATTCTGTCCCTTAGAGTGGTGATTTTATGATTTATACAATTAGAGATGAGGGTGAGGCTATTTAATTAATTTAATCTTATGGTCTGAGTCTTCAGTTGAACTAAAGTCTCTGAACTAAATCACAGCACACCCATATCCCTCAAACTGTCAAACAGAACATCTGTTCATGATAATGATTATCTTAATTTAAGAGTGAGTTCTAGCTCACTCAGCACTTTTCTTCATTAATAGAAAAAATTAATGGAAGACTACTTACAAGAGTACTTACTACTTAACTAAGAACCACTTAGGAGGTAAAACACTGGTGAAGGAATACTGGAATTCATCTTAGGCTCATATATAACTTCTTTCAGAAGACATAACAATTAAGCATGTAAGCTTGCATGATTCGAAGTCTGGCGTTGTCTACCCTGTTTTCAGTAGAAAATGACTGTCTTGTCCACCAGTTTCAGCCGGGTGTCTGACTGCTCATAGATCAAAAGTACCAACAAAAAGTTTGCTGAAGGCCATTCAGGCTCCAGCAAGTTAACAGACTCATTTTTATTGACGTGGCAGCTGAAGTGCCGAAGTTTATAAGTGAAAATTGTAGGACTTGATTGTCTGAAGTTAGGCAGGAAATCCATAGATAAGTACCTAAATAAAAAGCCTTTTTTGAGTGATGCAGAAAGTCCTAGTAACTGGGAGGCCTGAGCATGTCTGGTGAAAAGCAGACTTCCTAATATGCGTAAATAAGGATTTGGATGTGTAACTTCAGGCATTCAAATTTGAAAAGTTTGGTATACCACTCTGTGATTTCTGCTTTTGATGCTGAGTTCATCACACCACACTGCTTGGGGTGGGGGGGTGGGGGGTGTTTGTTTTGAAATCATTACAGTTATAATTTTGACAGTAGCTTCCTAGAGAAGACCAAATGGAGATATCAACTGTGYGAGCAGGGGCTGTGGACAAGGAACACGTGGTTGAGTATATACAGACCAACAAAAGATTCTCTTCAGCTCAGTGGAAGGGGAGAGAGCTAGAGAACAACAGCGTGAGGAGAAGGGGACAGATATAGGTAAATTAACCTATAAATTAAATATCTCATAGCACTGTTAGGACTCCAGCTATAATGTAATAGATGCTCAAAACTTGTGCGCGCGTGTGTGTATGTGTGCATACATACTTTTTCAAACTTCCCAGTCATGCATCCCGTCTTACAGAACTTCTCTGTACAGAGGATATTTCTTTGTGCCTCTTGTCAGGAAGGGCCTGCAGAATGTCTTCTGCACAGTCTTCAGTGAGGCCAATGTTGTATTCGGTGCTCATGGAGAAACAACTAATTCAAGGCTTGCAGAAGAGTTGGCATGTTTGTTTAAATTTCTTAAGTGCATCACAGTGATAACAGCAGCTGAACAGCATTTGTCCTGTGTGTATTTCTGTGTGCAATAGGACATTTTTTTTCTTTTAACGTATAAGAAAATATGAAACACTACAACAAAATAGTATCTGTGAATCCTGCCCAGGGTCACTCAGATATCCATCTAACATTTTATGGTACATTCAGAGAAAGACATGAGAGCAGATAAAAGAAAGACATTAAGCAATAAAATTATGGTCAATGGAAATGTTTTCTATTTTTCATTGTTTAGCTCCTGGTACAGTAATTGTTCTCTATCATGCGTAATTGCCACAGTGTTAAAATATAATTGTAAAGTGCGTTACTCTTTGATCCATAATTTGAACCTTTATACAGGTCACATAATTGTCTACATACAGAACTATTTGTCTGTGACTATTTAACAGGTGCACATAATTCATGTCTGTTCTTTTTTAAGTAAGCTGAACTTACTTCTGTTAAACTTAACCAAGTTAACCATTTTTCAGCCTCCAATGCTGCAGTAAAAAGGTACTTCCTTAAATCTGGTTTGCTTGCAGACAGAGTCTGACACAGTAGATTTAGTACAGCTGCAGTATTAATGTTCAAAACTCCCATGCTGCAGAGTTTTCCCACATGCTACATAAAAATGCTGTACAGTTTCTCTCTCCAAGGCTCCTCTATTAGGGCATTAACTGACTGTATGCCTCCAGTTTGGTTAATGTTTTCATTTATATATCATACAGTTTTACACACTCACCCAAATTACTATTTATTGCAAAATAAGTATGCTAAAATAATAATTTTAGTCAATATTGGCTTAACATTAATTTTCAAACTGTGAAAGTCAATGGAAAATAAATCTGGGAGAGGATTGGTGAAACGAGAGATGCAGAATCATGGAATAAATGAGTTGCTAGAGAATAACTTGTGCTTATATGTATTCTTAACTAGTTGTAAGAAAATATAATGGAAAATTTTTCTGCAATTATAAAGGAAGCAGCATGGATTTATGTATCCTGTAATAGTGGGAAATGGGGAAAATGCTCAAGAATCTGGGCCATTGCTTTTATCACCTCCTATCACAACGTTGAGTTTTGTTAACTCAATTTCAGAAGGGCAGCTTTTCCATGGTTTTGGTGTTTTTTGAGGAAGGTGTAACGGCTTCAGAATGTTTCAGCAAGTTTTTGAAGGTAGGTTTGTTAGTTATGTTTCAAAAGGTGATGGAAGGAAATGTGGGTTTCTTTGAAGGCCTGAACTGTAGAACCCTGATGGTTTGGATGTTGTTGAGTTTCCAGTCAAGAACAAAATGGAGCAAAACAGATTTCAGTCTTCGATCTTTCCTTCTGCTCGTACATGATAGGACTGTGTGCTTTCACAGTTTGATAGCAATCTGCCTCTACGTCATTTAATCCTTAAAGGCAACAAATGGCTTCAGTGCCCATTTACTTTTACCAAACTTGAAAGTAGTCTGCTACACTGAACAAAGCATTTGAATTCATGTTTCAAGTTAAACTGTTTGCAAGATGTGCATTTTCCAGACTGGATTTTATTCAGGAAGGTTTTTGGAAATGTAAATCATTGGGTTTATGGATTAGATGGATTTTAGAGCCCTGTGATAGGTAAATAACAACAGGAGTACAGCCTCCTTCATTTCTTTTCATGTCAAAAGAAGTTCTATTATTTTTATCTTTTAAAGAAATATTTCCTAACCTTTATTTTACCAAGGGTCCTTTTTAGCAACCGACTGAAGTTTTTGGACCTTTATCAATTTTTCAGTCCAGGTTTGGAAATCATTCCTCCCCTCTTTATTCAGCCTCTAGTGGTCCCTCCTCTCCAGAAAAATCTCAGCTTTGATTTCTTACGGAGTCGGCAGTGGAGGATAGGGAGCAGTGCAAAATTCTTGCTGGTGCTGCTGCTGCGTCTCCTGACGGGAGTGCAGAGTCCCACAGCCAGCGGAGCCCTGGGGGAGGAAATAGCATAAACATTCTTCATAAAGCAGAGAAAATAGGTGCAGGCAAATATTTTAAATTGAACTGTAATGAAATTATTGTTTATGGCCCAGCTTCTACCTTACATCCAGAATCTGTCATTTAGGTGATTGGGCCAGCAGGTGGCAAATATAATTGAATTCAAGAAAATAAATAAGGAAGTAGGCTGGGGATTGTTTGCTAAAAAGAAGACATCTAGTTTACTAATTAGGAGGATTTATAGGATGCTGTACTTAAAAATAGATGATTATTGATAGCTCATCTTAATCATGAAAGTTACCTTATAGTTTCAGTTTCCTACAACCAACGTTGCTGCAGCAGTCGGATGTGTGATTACAACATGCATAGGGAAGCTAACCTCGCGTTAATCCACCTGGCATGGAGAACAATGCCTTAGAAACTGAGGGCAGGGGTTGTAGGCTGTGCTGCTGCAGCTATATTGCTGCTGGTTCTAAGAGCTGCAGCCGGAGTACCTGTGTGTATTGGGCTGCACTTCTTACTGCAACATAGACATAGGTGTAGAAAAGAAAGAATTGTATCCGGTTCTGTGTTAGCAATAACCAGAAACAACAGACCCACTGCACTAGGCACTGTTGTTGTCATCTGGAAACTTCATGAAAGGCTGCACAGAAACAATGTTATTAATTTAGAGAGGAGGTAGCAAAAGATGCAGTATATTACATCTGTCTTTGAATTAGGTAGAAAGAGAAAAGAAGTTGGAATTCTTTTCAATTAATTATAAGGGAGTGTAAAAATCATAGGACTATAGAAAACTAAGATGGAGATAGCTTTTGAAATTCTCATATATCTAAGTAGTGATCTAAATGTATTTTAAAGGAAATCAGAAGTAAATATGAAACTAAAATATTTGTCAGTGGAGACTGCTGAAGTGGAAGTTAAATCAATCTTTTTTTTTTTTTTTTTTTTTTTAAAGGAAGTAGTGGTGATAACTCTGGCATTTAGGTCAATATCATCTCTCATTAAAGTTGTTTTAATGTTCAAAGCTGTATCAGTTACTGGTGAGCTCATCATGGCAGCCATGTATGAATTACACATTTCCCTATGCCCTTATCTAATTCATTTCTCTGTGCTACACTTTAGAATAATTTGAATATGAAATATATCAGGAAAACAGAGTTGTTTTGTTCTAAGTGGAGAACTCGAGCAGAACTATTCCTCACAAAAAGTAACAAACATCCAGAGTGAATTACCGTGAAGGAGATTGCAGCTGAGATTGTAAATATTATTTTGAGAGACTTAGAACATGTAGAACGTACAAGAGTTTTCTCTGTTACAGCAGATAATTGTATTTGTATTTACAGTAGCACCTTGGATCTGTTTTAAGTAGTGGGAAATGTTTTTGTATTTCTAGTGTCCTGTATGGTTAGCAAAAACTGACAGTTGCAGTTACAATCACCCTGCATTCCCTGTTTGTAACGCAGGTGCAGAACTTACCTCTGTCTAACCTTCCTCCAAAACAGAAAAATTATTGCATCTGAACATTACTAATTCACTAAATGCTCATAGAGAATACTTAGCTCATAATTATAGGCATTCCTCCCCAAAATCTAAATATTTCTGTGTTCATCCATCCTGAAGTGACAAAAGGTAGGAGAGAGGGCAAAAGGGAAAGGGAGGCTTTGCTTGCTCAAATCTTCACTTCAAAAGTAATGATGAAGAAAGCAACCCTTGTGTCTGGGTTTCAAAACCGGGACACCAGGATAGCCAGCTGGTGGTGATTTCTGAGCAACTGTAGTGGATATTGTTCGCAGTTCTCTGCTTTGACAGTATTTAAGCTTTGTTGTTCAATTTTGTGCATGGATCCACTGGCATCATCCTCATCGTGGGCGAGCATTTCCCCTTCTAAAGAGTTTCTGTGGAATCTTCTCCTGCAGCACACAGAAATTGTGCTGTACCTTTCAACTGGGTCCTACAAATTAAAGCCTCCTGGTGTAGCAAAACCAGATTCTCTTCATTGTTGTTTCACATTGTGTACCCATGAAGGGTCCTTCTGGAATTGGTTCTAAAGGAATAATTATACTATTTAAATATTAAACATCAAAGTTCTTCTCTTATTGTAAAACCAATATTAAAGTAGGACAAAACTGATTTACAGCTTATGGCATTGCATTCCAGAATTGCTGACATTGCAGCTGATGTCCTGTTTCAGCAATACTGGCACTGCCAGGAGGCTCAGAAATGTAGATTTTAATCAAAAACTTTATTTTGAGATACGCTTCAGTTACATGATAAATTAATCTTTCCTTGTGAACTTCCAAGCTGCTAAAAAGGGCAAATGGCTGCAGCTTCCTTTGAAACAATTCAAAAGCCTGGTTTTTATCAGTATATGATTTCAGGATAATGGAATTGAAAGTTGTGTGTCTTTTTCTCACAGATTGTTACTTAATCACTATATATTAGCTTTCATAGCCCTTTTGATATATTTAAGCTCATAAACGTCTCATTTAATAGATCGAATTTACCATTATGTTGTTACTTTTTATGAATAGAATAAATCAATATCAGATATGTTGGTTTGCACTGAATTGTTTATTTTAAGGGATGTTTAAACTTTACTGAAAGAAAATGGAAGGTCTGATGCCCAGTCTTCCACTTCAAAACTCATTTGGTAACACTGTGAGATAGAACCTGCCTCAACCAGCAAGTGCTATACATGTTATCCAGAGATACAAGGCTAATAAAATTTCCTAACATTCTTTGAAATGTAATATATTTTGCAGTATTCCCAATCTATAACATTAAAATACTTGCAAGTTGTTTTATTATTTTAATAGAAAGCTTTCATTTCATTATTAGGGAAATATTCCAGAGTAAGACCAGGTTTTTTTTTTTTTTTCCTTCACTGAAAATATCAACTCTGTCTTGAAAACCTCTGTCTGATATCTCCATATATATAATTACAAAATCTTCCAGAAGTCATAGTCCTTCTCATTCAGAAATCAAATGCAAGCAGATTAATGAGAACTGCCATCTAAAATGTATTGCTCAGTTCTTAATATTTATGATACCCACAAAACTTGAAAACATCTGTTCTACAGAGAAGTAGCTATTAAAATACACTTAAGGAGAAAGAGCTGTCTCTTAATTCAGAATCAGAACTTTGCTTTGCAGGGGTTAGTTGCAGGGGTTTGTTGAGCAGCCGTGATTCCAAAGAAGAGATGAACATTTTTTACTTCTTTTGATGAGGAGGAAATAGTAACTTATTTCACTTTAAGGCTGTAGTCCTCAAATAATTTGTACAAACCAGCTGACTTCGTCTATGAATTTGAAGCACAGTGTTAAGAAATATCATTGGGTTAATTTTATCATTGAATTTTAGGGATGTTGTTTCTTGCTTTTTTTGTTTGTTTAATATATGTTTGTTGTTATTAATCAGGTGAAATTCCACATAGACAATTGCAAAAGTATATGTAGTAGATATAAAAACTTGGGAATTCTTACATCAGTGTAATCATGTAATAACAGCCCAGGCTTTGTGCTTGATGGAGGTATTTTGTTTGGATTCAGTGTTGCTTCTGCAGTCTTTTCCTCACCAATTATGTATGCATCTTTATTATTGTATTAAGTAGCTAATTAAATCTGGTCAGGTTAACCTTTCCTGATGATTAGAAGTAGGCATCTCATCCACTGAAAAAGCTAATCATTTTGGGGGGAACATCTTGTTCTTGTTTGAATAATTATCTTTGTTTACATTCACACAGCATTAATCACTTGAACCAGACATCTTTTGGGAAAAAAAGGGGGAGTGCCCATAGCAGGTTTTCAAATGCTGTATACATAAGTTATAAAGGAGGATGCATTTCTCTTCATTCCTCTCTATGAACAAAATAAGAAGACATTTTGAATTCATAATCCAGAATAAAAGCTGTATTTTCAAAGTACACAAAGAACTGTAGTTTGTTTTCAAATAACTTTTAAAAGCAAGTCCTCCAGGCTGATCAGCTGAACTGAAGTCTTGTTTCCTTGGTGAAAATTCTTCAGCAGTCGCATTGCAATATTTTCCCTGTAGAGTGTTTTTCATTCTTTTCTAATTATTACTGTTATTATTTTATAACTCTGTTTGTCTTTGTTCTGTGGTCTGTTCTTTTTTTGAACGTTAGTGAAAGCTTCTTGGTCATTTTCCCTGTCCTTCCCCTCAGTTTGATATTTTCTTCCAACCCTTCTGCCCTAAAGCCTTTTTTTTTTTTTTTTTTTTTTTTTTGCAATGGCTAGATCTTGCCTTGGTACAACCGTTGCCTTTATTGCTCATGGGAGGAGCGTACCCCTAACAAATGCTCCATATGTTGTGGCTTCTGTCATCAAGGTTGGAAAGACCAAAAGGAGAGACTGCAAAGCGACCTTCTGGCAGTTTTTCTGTGCTCCCTTCACCTTGCATCTGAGGCTCAGGAGCTCTTCTAATTCTTTGGGAAGGACTCAGTAGCTCAGTCAAGAGGTGTTCATACTGAAGACTGTTTTATTTTAATCATGAAATACCGTGATAGTTATAAACTATTGCTTCTCAGAAACAAAACTGTGGGATAATAGTTAGCTCAATGCTATGTGGTCCAGAGAGCAAGTAGGATGCTAGGAATTATTAGAAAAGAAGTAGAGAAAAAACACGAGAAACTTTTCGATACCATTGTAAAACCATCATACATCTGCATCTTGAGTACTGTGTGTCTTAAAAAGGATACGTTAAAACAGCAAAAGCTGTAGAGAAGGGCAGCAAATGCAATCAAAGATTTGGCAGATACGGTGATTGTGAACCGTATTCACGTGTTCCTTTTACAAAAGGCCTTGAAGTGATTTAAAGATATAACTTTTATGCTATTCCTTTTCTGATTAAAATCACCTACTGTAAATGATTTTATGATATGTATAAATATTATGGTTATCAGTCTTCACAGTTAAAATAAGGCTTTTCTCTTTGGCAAGAGGAAGGCTATACATGCAAATTCAGATTCCTAATGCTTTTCCAGTAACTCTGCCCTTATGTTCTGACAGAATTAGGAAAAACTATATGTTTCATATCTTCTTTTTTATCGGTTTCTTTATGTATCTTTTATTCTTTGATTCTCACTTTATTTCTTGTTTCCCTATCTTTACTGTTCTTTTACTTTTTTGCAGATACATTTGTGTTGCATTTTTCTCTTTTATTTGCTTACTTCATCTTGAACTTTCTCCCAAATCCTTCAGTTTCCCTCTTTTTAGCTAGTCCTGAATGTACACATTGAATCATCATTTTTCTCTTGTTCCATTTCCACTTCCTTTCCTCTTCTACTCCAGCATTTATATGTTCCTCTTTCCTCCCTAATGTTACCATTTTTTCCTCAGCATTTGTTGATGTCTCTCTTTCCCATATACTTTCCTGTCTTTTTCTCAGTATTTTGTACTTTAGCTCAGAAGGGGAGATTGAATGGGGATTTGGGCCCTGAGCTTTTTCTTAATAGTGCAAAACTGGATAGAAACTACCTTAAAATAGTGGGGGCAGGGTATCTCCTAACTGACCTGTGGCATGAGGATGACTGAGAGAAAAAAAATTCCTGTTTAGCAAATTTAACTTCTAAAAATTCAGGCTCCATCCTTCCAGCTGGAAACAAGATAATATAATGGGTTGTTACAAGCTGTTAAAATTTGAGACCGAGGAGGGGGAATAGGCTGAAGTTATTCTATGAATTGTTCCATTCTTTGTGGGAGGCTGTTAAAATAAAGCAACAATATAAAAGATGAATTATATACAATTTAATGTAAAGCTGTTTGATGTCATTATGGTATTTCTTCCTTGATTGTCTAACATTTGTGTACTTTTAAAAAGTTTTACATTTTTTGGTTCTTTCTGAACATTATGAAAATTGTACTGAGAGGAGTAAATTCATCTGCATAAAATTGACTGCAAAGAGCAATTAGTCCTTCATTAATATGCAAATTTGGTCCAGTGCAAATTCATCTATATATGAGGCTTAAATATGCAAGTCAGTCTTGCTGTGCAAGAAGCCCAGATGCTTTTATTTACTTTGAAATTGAGGGATTTGGTTAATGATGTTGTTGACAGGAAAACTTGAATAAATTTGATGATCACCATCTTTCATATTAGACGAGGCCCACGGAAAAAAATTACCAAGTAAAATACCAATTTTATTTGGTAATTTCCTATTACCAATCTAGTAATAAAATGTAAGATACAAAGTAATAGAGTTAGATTTCCTAATGTAGTTATCCTGAGACTTAAACTGTTCCCCAAAGATAGAACCATTTTTCTTAAACTTTGTTTTTCCAGAGGGTAAAGACATCTACATAAGCTGTATGAATAACATACTGCCTAGAGATTTAATATTGAAAAGTTAGCTCTGTTGCTTGTTTCATTTGGAGAGAGTATATAAGCCTGGGAATTAAAAAGCAGGAGCTTTGGAAATGGCCATCATCGTCATCTTCCATTAATTATCTGTATAGTCTTCTCAAGATTTAGTGTTGAGGCCTTTGCTCTGAACCTATGGAGCCAAACCGGAAGCTGTCTGAACCCATGGCCAATTATATTTGGATCACCTAAGCTAATTAATAAATATCTTCTTAAATATCTTTAAATCTTTACAGCCCTCAGTAACACAACTGTCTTACTGCTATCACTCAACATGGACTGGCTCAGAGAAGCAGAATTTTTTCTTGCCAACAAATCTAAGATGTGATGTGTCTTGCCCCTTTCCTTCTCCCCCTGCTTCTGCCCCAGTGTGCCGTGGCTCTTTTGGCACATCCAGGATTTCCCTGGTTTTGTCCATTAATGCCACAGCAGCCATCACTCAGTCACACGTGGGTAGGGTTCCCTTTGCATTTGTTAGTCTTGTTTCATCTGCAAGGAGAGGGTGTCACACGCTGTTCCTCCTAGTGTTTCTTCCTTTTTCTTTCTCTGTAGTTCTCTCAGGCCTAAATTTAGCTTTGGCTTAAGCAACCTGGTCTTTGACTTCAATCATGCACACTTTTTCCTGGACTAAATTTGGCCTTCTGTCTTGCCTGTGTGGGACCTTGACACTTTTAAAATAACAAGAGAAATGTAGTTTAAATGAACTGAACTCTATGGCAATTTATAAATCTCTAGTTGTAACTACCCAAGGACAAGTTAATAGATTATGCCATTTGATTCCTCTGACTTCTTGGCACAGTTGTTTGGGATATAAATCCTCACAGTGGTGAACAGTTAGGTTCCAAACCCTTAATGTGCTGTGCTAGGCAAAAAGTTTATAGAACCATGTTAAGGAAGGAAGACATTTAATGAGACACTGAAATTGATGTGCTTGCTCACCACATGGTGTAGTCTTGCAGGTGAATCCAAAAGCAGGAAAATAGAGACAGAAGGGGGGGCGGGGGCAGGGGAGGGGTCTGTTAGTCTTGTAAAGGCTCTGGTTATCCTACAAAGGAATCTGTCCTTTCTTACCATCACAATAAGGCATTGACAGCTGTCAGAAGGCATAGTGTAGAGGGTATATTTGAAGTACTTAATAGTTTAGGAGGTGACAAATTGATTAAAAGGTGAAACTTCAAAAATGCAACATCTGATACATAAATAATCTTTGCCTTTGAGAACACACAGCTGCTGGACAGTTTCTAGGATTGTTCAGTACCATCCATAGCAATCTGGGCTTTCTGATCTAGCTCCCAAAAGAAGGAAAATACTAATTTTCAAATATATAAACAGTAGGCATCTCAGCGCAACCTGAGGTTGTCTCCTATCAACTATATAATCTTTATATTCTAGATTAATAAACACTTCAGCCTTGGAGTTTATTAGTCCAAAATATATTTGTTGCTTCATAAATTCAATCCCCCTCCAGTTATTATCTAATTAAACTGCAGTACTGTGCATGCTATCTTTGGGGATGTATTAATAATGAAATTATCTTGTGAAACAGTAATTACATACTTTGTGCATTCTTTTCCATACTTTTTTTTTTCAGAGTCTATGTGATGAGTGGGGCACACAGTGCTCCATTGTTTTGAGCTCCTCCAAACTCTGTAAGTATCCAAGAATAAGCAGATTTTTTTTTCCCCCTCTTAGTAAAAGAGGGAGAGAAGTTTGTGCATTTTTGTACTTGGGAAAGGGAAGGAGCAATACCACTAGGCTAGGAACAGTTATGAAACGTGATTGTGCAAGTAATTTTAGCTCATGTTTTCTCCTCGCTCTTTGAAGAGATTACTCACAGGAATAAAACCTACTTACAGCATCTTTTTTGTAAGGCAGTTCTTACTGCCGTTGCCAAAAAGTGAAGACCACCGCTTTATTTGCAAGAGAATATTCATTTACGGGACTTCACTGGTGATGTAGATTTGAAAAAAGGAAAACAGTCTTAAAGCCTTCCTCAGGAGAGAGATTTACGTACAATTTTTTCAGTGGTAAGTGTACTTACTATATTCTAATTTATATATGTATTGGTTTTATCTGTGCTTGTGCTTTATCAAGGTTGTCCTCCCATCTTCTTGTAATACACTGGATGATTGTGTACTGACAGGACTTCTTTTGCTCATTTTTTTTTTTCCCCACTTACTACAGAATAAGGTATTCTGAATCCTGGCTAGTGTGTACTTCCCCTACAAAGAAAGAGGCACAAGAAGCAAAACAGTTTGCACATATCTCTCTAGTTCAAGTATATCTGTTGAGCAATAATATAAGCACGTACGTGATTCTTGTTGACATAGGCTCCTGCTCTACCTGACAGAAGTGGAGGTTTATTCTCTATTGTACTTCCAGATGCTGTAATTCAGAAGTTTGTGTTTTCAGGATCCATATGTCGGTGGAATGTCCTACTCTATGGCTGCCATGTTGTCTTGTCATTTGTACGGCCTTTTGGTTGTTCTGCTGCAATTACTGTGGCTATGCAGGTATCTGCGTTTAGAGGGAGGGAACTTTCCATCAGTTTCTTCACTGAATCTTTTAGGTCTTTACTGCACAAGAAGTGTTTTGCCTTCTCCCTAGTTTTCTGCTCTACAAGTTCTACGAGGTCTGCAGCCTTATTGGAATTACATTGCAAAGTTACACTTTTGTGAAACGTGCTAATATTCAGAACATATCCAGTACTTAACGAACGTTAAATCAATCTTCTAGAAAGTTATTTATTTAAATAAGACCTTTTTTGACTAAGCGTGCTGGAGCTTTTGATATATGGACAAATAGAACCCAGTTTTATACTGGTCAGATCAGAGAATTCTAATTTTTTAAAATATGGTATTAAGTAGTGGTCATTCACTTCATACAAAGGGATTTGATTCAACTTCCAGCTAGAACTCCATCTCTACTCCTACACTGCAGTTGCAACTTAATGCTTTACTTGCATTTTGCAGTCATTCTGGGCCAAGTTTTCAAGTCTTCCACATTTGGACTCTTTTCTATTTCACTGTAGAATCCCACAAGACTTCTGTGAACAGAAAGGCCCATTGTGTTTGAAAGCAGATAGCATTTCTAGTACCTAATGCCTTCTAAACCTGGTTGGTTTTGAGTATCTAAGTAATAAGAGTGACTCAAAGCTTTAGCTTCCTGAGCATATGAAAGCTTAGGACTTCGGAGGAACAACGGACATCTTATTAAGCCATTGTTTTAGTACTTTCCCTTCTGACCTAGTGATGGGTAGTCAGCCCTTTCTGAGACAAATATGAGTGAACTAGCCAACAAAGACAGTAACATAGGTACAGTTACTACTTTCCAGCTTGTTATTGTAAAGCTTTACTTTCACACTCTGTTGTATATATGACTTCCAGGAGCTTGCAGAACAATTCACAAAAGATATTCTGATTTCTGTGTTTCCAATATGTTCCAATAAGATACTATTTGCTTTATCCAGTAATTTTCATATGCAAGAAATCACAGTGATTTAAATCGGACTGTTTACATGGATGAGTGTTATTCTTTGAAAATAAAGAATGCATGACAAGCTTCTGTATTTTTGTGAATAGATTTTTGTAAACTACAAAATAAAATGTAATTATTGTATGAAACGCATATATTACAAAATCTCAAATGACTTTATCAGCCTAATGTCAAGGAATTTACCTTTTGAGACTGAACAGTCTTGTGCTTGTTAGTAAAAATGGTGTCTGATACCACTTGGCCAGATGGAACAAAACATTCTTTCCATTATTAAATAGCAAACATCTGCAAAAAATAATTATATTTATGACATACTGCTCAAACATACTTTTTTTTTTATTGCTCGGGATTTATTACTGGTGTGTCCACAAAACTGCAGAATGGTTAAAGGTTGTGTCTTGCCTATGCTGTCACACTAAATTGTTTGTCATTGGTGTCTAATCTGCAAACTTTAAAATTAGACACCTTTCTAATGTTTTTCCTGATGTGAATAAATTCACTACAGAATACTCCCCAAGAAGGAGATGCTTGTTGTCAAGCAAGTATATCAGATGAAACATACACAAGGGTAGTATTATAGTCTGAAAATATTCTATCTAATTTATAGGCATGAAATCTGAAGATGAATTCTGGGAATTTAGGGAAGGGAAAAGATAGTTTTTTTGGTTTCTTAATATTTTTTTTTTTCCTTCTTGTCCTGTGTATTTTGCAGTAATTGTTTTGAGTCTGTAAGTTCTCAGCTTATGAAAAACATTATGGCTGAAGGTATAAAGAAGACGACATTAAAGCTTTTGCCCACTTACAGCAATTACTCTGGAGACAAACACGACTCAGAAGACAAATGTTATGAGCTACCTGTAAGTTCAGGTTCACAAAACAGGTAAGGAGCCAGAGATACTTCTGAACTTGCAAATGAAATTTATTCTCAATGTAATGGTTGAACTCGTTATCTGCTGCTCTTTCTAAATGTAAAGGAGTGAAATGCCCATATATTCTATATATAACAGCTGACATGTTTTCTGCATTCCTGTGTTTGCCTAAAAAGTCATGGATAATCAACTTAATTTGATGTGCAAAATATAACGCATGGATGAATTCTGATACATATTACTTGCCACGTCTGTGCTGTTATGAGAGGCAAACACTTCCAGAAAAGAAACAGCAATGAAAATCTTCCTGATAATTTTCTCATCCGTTTTTCTCCAAGGACATATCTGTAGGTGGATTCTACAGACAGGATTTGGTTTTTTCTCCCCCTGAATGGCTGGATCTGTATGTGTCAGTAATTTTCTTGCTGTATTAGAAATCAAACCTACCTTATCACTTCAGGTGTTCAGTCCCTATAATTGTAACTAGGGAAAGCTAATCTGAAACATTTACTTTTCAGACTTTTTTTATTATTTAAATGTATGTTTAAATTAATTTTTAAAAATCCCTACATGTATTACAAGTAACTCCCCATGTTATTACTGTTGTGAAGCAGAACAGGCGGGAACCAGCAGCATAGACAGATGTGATTGTAACAGAGGTTAGCGTTTTATAAGTAATAGCCTGGGTGTAATGAAACTTACGGTCTTAATTAACTCTTAGAATGTTTTTAACACGACTAAAGTAAGTAAGTTTAAAGTCTAATTTACTTGTCCTAACCCAGCAGTTTACTTTTTGCCTTTCTTATTTTGGATGACAAAAACAAGTCAATTTTTCTTAGATTTTAGAGAATTTCTCACAGAATAGAGTGTCTGTAGTTCTAGCAAAAAGGGAAATTTGTATGGGTAAAAAGGATGAGTGATAATCCTGATTGGGTGGAAAAAAAATCAGTCTGTGAGGTTAGATTTAGTTCTATATTAGTCTATTCCTTTCTTGGAAATCCGTACTTTTGCCAGAATATCCATCAGCATTATGTAGACTGACAAAATTTGGTCATAGTATTTCAGATAGTTGGTGTATCCTTTTGCTGGAAAGAAACAGCTGGATATTTTCTGTCATAATGTGACCAATCCACCTCTGTTGTTGTCATTTTAATTGCTGTGGCTGTTTTTTTAAGTCCTCTACAGAAGGTCTTTGTAGTGACAAGCGAACAGTTTACGCTTCATAAGCAAACATAAAGAATGCTGCTGCTAATTGGAGAGGGAGTAATGCAGTTATGATTCCATCAACATTTAAGTTACATTGTTAAAGGACACATTTTGGTTGTGTTTATGTTGCCACATAAAATTTTACTCAGGGTGAATTTGGTGGGGAAGATTTTATAACAGAAAAGACTAATTCTAGGATTAGGGGAAAGGGAGGGAGGATAGAAGTTAAATTTTTCTAACCTACATATACAGTATTAAAGATCAGCATTTTATTACTCTTTTTGTTTATTATAACTCCTAATTCCTGGCTTGTGGAATAGCTTGTCTATGAAAATGGAAAGACTGTCACAGCCTCAAAAAAGCTCACTTTACCCTGTCCTGAAGAACTGTAGCTGCAGTGTTTCATGTTGAAGAGGACTCTTCGAAAGTCACCAGTTTCCCAAAGAAAGGAGGTTATTATTCAGTAATTTAGTCTTTTGGGTTTTTTCCCTAGATATTCTGCATGTTGTATCTGTAGACGTCCCAGCTCCTAAATGTCTGAAGGACCTTGTTCTAAACCTTCCTTTTTCCGTAAGTTACATTTTCATGGAATACTTGGCTATGGATTAATAGTTTTACAGTTACATGCCCAAAGTTGTTTCCTCTTAATGCTAATTTTTTTTTTTTCTACTTACATCTCTTTTCTCAGGTGACAAAATGTCTGGAGCCTCATCTTGAATAGTCTTGGGAGGGCCAAGGGTGCTTCCTTTTCCAGTTCACTGGCTAGCTTGTCGGGTTTTAGAATTTTTAGCATCTAAACAGGGAAATCACAGCTATTTACATGAGAAGAATCATAGAGATGACAGGGCTTCCTCCCGAAAACACTCTCTGTGTAATTGCTGAAGACATTCCAAGCCACTCTAACAAAGTGTACTGTCTGCCAGTCATTATGCTCTTCTTGGAAGACCATCTGTTGCACTTCAAATATGTAAAGGTCTGCTATCATTTATTGCACCAAACAAATCAGTTTCTTTGTCTGACGTGCTGTAACTCGTGAATGTGGACTAAAGGTAGTTTCACTTGCGAAGTGCAGGATATTCTCTTTTGTTGTACTATAAATGACAGGTACTCATTCATCTCAAATTTCAGAAGACAAACTAATTTCAATGCTTTTGAATAATTTCAGTTTATTTGGCAACAAATTGTTAACCACAACAACAAAGAAATCTGAAATATATTTTCTCTTAACTCAGCCAGAAGCACATTGCAAGATTTTTGCTTCTGGTGAATGAGCCTTTCCATTGTAGTGGTATCCAGATTTGATATATACTGACATTTGAATTACAATTACCTTATTTTAACTAAATTCTTTAATTAGCTTATTTTTAACTGAAACTAGTAATTCAAAGAAACTTTCAGTGGTAAAAAATAGTCAGCAGCTAGAAATGCTAGAACATTTCTTCTGATAAGCGTGCGTCCTTTACAAGGATGTAATACTTGGTTGTACAGTCTTTATTTATGTGAGTTAACTAGGATCCTTTCCATGAGTAAAAAAGGTGCAAGATCAGGCATTAAACAATCTTTTGTTTTGTTTTTCCTGCTGCAAATTTAAAGAGTATGTACAGTCATTCATCTCAAATTGGAGAAAATAAGCATTGTATTTTCACAGCAGAGAAGTTCTGTTCAGAGATTTCCAACCAGAGAAATACATAACAATTTCTGTCTGATTAGGGAGTGGTCCTGTCTTTTTCTCTTTCCCTTCTTCTTACTGCATAGCAGCTCATGTTCAGGTCAGAAGTAAAAATATGTTAGATCTTGAATGTCAGTAGCCCCAGAGATTCTGACAAGACTATTCATGTGCATTCATATGTCTTAACCAAAGCTGACACTAAAGAGAGCAAGAATTCTCATATTCCTCTTTTTATTGCCGTGCATTAAACTCAAATCTTCTCTTAGAGACCTCTGCTAAAAATGACATATTCACCATTTGAAAAAAGCATTCTTGTAAAATCTAAACAAAGCAGCTGAACATCACTATGGCACAGAGCAGCGTCTCCTGTGAAAACTCTCAGTGCAAATCTAAATTATGTTTTACGCCACAATTATGGACACCTTACAAATGCTGTAAGATAAATACTAATGGGAAATAAACAGTCGCCCTAATCTTATCTCCTATGGGGGCTTTGCTATTGTCATTTTTAATTAAAAAGTAAGTGGTCTTCTAATTTCTTGAAACTATATGGCATGCCCTTATAGGAATACTTGGATTCCAGTAACTTGAGCTAGTTGTTTTCCGAGAAACACACGCTGTGTAAGTAATCTGCTGTACCTTTTACTCTGGACATACTTATATACATACTTGTAGTATGGTGTACAGTACATGTTTGGGTAACTTTGCAGTGATCTGATCATATTGTTAAAGCTGGATAGACATTTCTTTACGGCAATGATATTTCTAATCTTCTTTTTAAAATTGTTTGGTAGTAGTGACTAATGCAGACTAGGTGGCTCTGGGCATCTAGCCATTTTTAGGTAGTTTAATTTGTTAAAAATTATCTTTCTTCCCACCCAAGTCCCCTTGAAACCATTTGGAGAAGAGAACTGTTGAACAGTTGCCAGTAATAAGTCCTGCTGAGACCTCTGTATCCTCCTGATAGAACTGTCGGTGCCAACTGGAGACTGACTGGCATGAGTTTGAACTCTATACTACTTGATATATTTGCTTCACATGGACCAATTACGATAATTACCACCTCTGTAGCTGAAGTTTAAGCATTCAGTCTGCACTTCATACCTCAGGTTGTTGGCAATACATTTGATCCTATAATCTCAATTTTCTTTGAACTAATTAAGTAGAAAATAAATACTTTGAAAAATTAGGAGAGAGTCTGAATGGAAATCAAATGCTAAATAATGTCATTGTTTTTCATGTTGCTATTGTTCCTAAGCTGCATTTCTTTCTTTTTAGTCTTTACTTCTAAAAGGTAGCATCTTCTTTTAAGTTCATCTACAGAGATTCACTAGGAGATGCTGTAGTCCATTGACTTTTTATATTCAATAGTGGAGTATCTTTTAATGTGAATCAAAAAGCAATATAAAGTCCTACTTTTTGTTTTGATGCTTTTCAAAATATCATTATTCCTGTCAAAATAAATACTTTTGATTAAAGGGGAAAATCAGCTATCCCTTACTACTTTTGGCTAGATGTTTCAATGTGACTATGTGAGAGTGTAGGGATATAATACCAGGACGAGTGACTGGTGTTAACTGCCCAGTTCCTAACAATTCCATTGGTTTAGATCTGATGCAACAGGGATCATCTCGCCCCCGCTGCCGCTGTCTTTCCAAAAGACTAGTTAATTTTTAAATTGGATCAGTAGCATTTTTTTTAACTGGTGAAGTTTATATTACACAAAGGTGAACCTAAGATCTAGCAGAAACTTACCTGACTGTATCTTTCCTAATATGAATGCACTGCACAGTGTATATACTAAAATTTGTATTAGAATTTCTTCATGCCGTTCCCCTCTAGGGAGAGGAAGAGGGAAGGAAAAGGCTACATGTGACAGATGCTAATTATGCAGCTTAATGCACTTCTGGAAGTTGCAGAGATGAGAACTATATAAGAACCTATCTAAAAAATAGAAAGCCTATTTTCAACAGCATTTTTTCCACAATGTTTTTTTTAATCTGCCTCTTCCCCATTTTTTAAGGAGGCTTTATTTCCCAAATAGCACGTACACTATGCAAAGGGCAAGGGATGTTTCAGGTCCAAAATTTGCCAAACATGGGTATGACTGTTATCCTGTGTGTCTTACTGTTATTTAGTGCTGTACATGTAACTGGGAAAGCTGGTGGCTTATAGGTTTTGTAATTCAGATACAAAGCAGGAAGGGAATGACTCTTAAAAAATCTCTAGTTGATGTGTTAGTTTTCTTTCCTCTTTTGTCAATATTTTATTAATTCTTTATCCTGACTTAATGTTTACTGGAAAAATCATGTTCTGCACTTGACTGTGCTGGGATCCTATATAAGTATTTATTGTGACTAATATGTAAGTACTAATGAACCGGATCTCAAAATGCATTTTACAAATAAGTAAACTGAGACACAGAAGCTGGGTTCCTCAAAACTGTGAAGCGAATCAGTGTCGAAACCAGTGTTAGATTAATCCTCTCTTCCACACGTTGAGTTGTGCTGTTTCAGGCAAAAGAAATGGATTCTCAGCTAGTGAAAATTTGGTGTCATCCTGAAATCAATGGGGAAGTACAAGAGCACATTTGCTGTGCATCAAGCCCACACTGAGTCATTGTACTGGATTTCAGTGCCCTCTACCAAATCCCAGTTTTACCAAAGAATACTTTTTCCTCTTAGAGGGAGAGCCATACCAGTTCTTGTCTACTAATGCCGAATGCTGCTTTCTTTTATTTCCTTCAAAGCATTGGATTTCTCCTTCGGGAGGTGTGTCTTAATAACATCTCTCTGTGCAGTGAGAGAATCGCTCTAATGACCAAAGCAGCGTGCTGAAACTTTGGAGGGCCTTCGCGTGCCCCTCGGCACCCACGGTGGCGTGGAGAAGTGGGTTCTGAGCGCTGGCACAGAGCAAATCCTCCTCGTGCCGCGGTCCTCGTCTGCAGTCACCACGGAGAAAACCATCTGTTCCACTTGGAAAGGGGTTTGGTTCCACACGCCCTCCCCCCGCATCCCGGCTCCGTCCCCAGCTGCCGTGTTTCGATGAGCAGTGAGGGAATGAATCTCCTGCGTTAAAAATACTCTGGTTCTATTTAGATAAAAAGAAGAATCTTGCTGGCCTACACTGACATACAAAAATAGTCTTAGTGTGAGTAAATCTTCAAAGTTTCTCTTGGTGAAAATATCTAGCCTCACTTTTTTTTTTAACTTGCCATATACATTTATTTATAGAGTGTCCTTCTTTCCTCCTACTCTATCAAGACATTTGCAGAAGGTTGCCGCTTGTCTTGTTCGTGAGTCCTGAAATAATTTGCAGGGCCTTTGAAACATCATCATGTTGCATAGTTGTGATGCAATGTGCTGCTGTTGCATGAACGTATCGTATTTTAATGTGAATGTCATGTTAGCTGAGACATTCAAGTCTTTCTTTTACTTTAGGCACTTTACACTGGTTTGTATTTTCACTTTAACTTTGTAGTCAAAAAATTCTGTGTATAGTAACTTAAAATTTTACATTCTACATGCAAACCATTGCATAGAAAATAAATATGTAATATGAGAGGATTAACAAGATGCATATACTTTCCAAATATCTCTTAAAAATAGCTTTCACTGTAGCATCTTAATTCTGGATAATCTCAAAGTCCTTCTGCAAATCTGTGCATGTAGTAACAGAGAAACCACCTACTTCATCCTCACGAACTGCACAATATGTATCTGTGCATGAAAAAAATTTAATTTTGGAGTACAGTTCTGCTCCAGCAGATACAATGTCTGTGGGACTAGTGAAAGCATTAATTTCTGAATACTTGCGTATCTTTTTAAAAAGGCTCTGAGATCCTTGGTATGGAATTTGCTCTGCGGTGCAAAGCGCCAACACAGCATTGAGCACAGATCTCGGGAAACCTCTGCCAAGAGGTGAAATTTGCGGACGAGGAGCCAGGGCGAGTGTTTTCTTTGCTGGTGGGACAGGCTGTGCCTGGACTTTGGCCCCGGGCTGACCAGCAGTGGTGGATGCGTGAGGAACGCCTCCTGCACGGCCCCGAGATGATGCCCACGAGCGGATGGGGAGCCACGACGGCCTCTGGCGCGGGGGGGGGGGCAGTGGCAGTAGGGGAACAGCGAGCTCCGGGGCCCAGCAGCCGCGGGCCTGGCGGGGAGGCGGGATTCGAACGCGCGGCCCCGCTGCCGCTGCGCCCAAACCTGCGGCGCAGCCCGCTGCGCCACGGCCCGGCGCGGCCGCTAGATGGCGGCCTCCCAACGAGGAAGGCGGGCGGCTCTCCAGCGCCCAGGTCGCGCCTGGCGGCCGCGCCGCGCCGCTGCACCCTCCTTCCCCCAGCAGCGACGGCGGCCATCGCTGTGCAGGCCCACGTGACGGCGCGCCGGCCAATGAGAGCGCGGCAGGGGGGCCCCGACTCTCGTCCCTGTGGCCGCCATTAAAGAAAAAGGGGCTCGGAATTAAACGGGAGAAGAATCCCCCCTCCCCGCTCCGGCCGCGACGCGACATGGGGGAGACTCGCTGAGGGGGAGCTGGCTGACCAGGATGCCGCGGCCGGGCAGCCGCCGACAGAGGCACCGCTGAGGGGAGGCGAGGAGGAGACCCGCCGGCGGGGGCTTCGGGGCACCGACTCCGCCAGCAGCAGCAGCCGCCGCGTCCTTCTGTCTCGGCGCACGGCGGCGGCGGGGCTGGGAATTCTGGGGCTCCGACCCCTTCCCCCGCGGCCCTTCCGGCTGAGGAGAGCCCGGGGCTCGGCCGCCGCCTCCCCGCCCTCCCGAGGAGACCTCGGGGAGGGGGCCCTCCGCCCACTGCCCCCGCGGGGACGCCGCAGCGGGGCGGCGCGGAGCCTTCCCGCGGCAGTCGCCGGCCCTCCCGGAGACCCCTCACCTGAGGAGAGCGGGGGCCCCCGCCCCGCCGGGGGGGGTCCTCGGGGCTCGCTGCCCTCCCCCCGCAGAAGAGACCGCTCCGTTTGAAGACTATCCTTTTATATTTTTGTCGTCCCCCCTCCTTTTTTTCTCGTTTTTTTTTTTTTTTCCCCTTTWTTTTTTTAAGGGACCAGCCTCGTAGCTGTGCTGGTCCCTCCTCGCCTCACTTCCCCCCTCGCTCGAAGGGGTCTTGCGGGGTTTGGCGCGGTGGAGGGGGCCCTCCCTGCCTCGGATCCCCCCCCTTCCTCCGGCTCTCGGCGGTAACTTGGCGGGGTCTGGGCTCCCCTGAAGAGACCCGCCCAGCCGTGTGGACTTTGTGGGGCTCCCTTGGCCCCGGAGGACAGCTGGGGGAGGGGGGGCGAGCCTCCCTGAAGACACTCTGCGATTTACCCCTTCTTCCTCCCCCGAAAAGACTGGGGATCGGCCTCTGGGAGACTCCTCCATCCTTCCCCGAAGAGACTTCGAGGGTCACCCGCAATTTCCTCCTTTCACCCCTCTCCCCCTCCCTCCTTTCCCCACGGAAGGATTTTTACCGAACGGAGGATATTTTGGTTTCGCCCTCTCTGCGAAGAGTATTTCTTTTTGAGGAGGGGGGGGGTCCACAGGGGAATTTAATCCCCCGCTGGGCTGCTAAGGAGACTTTTGCGGCCTTTCTCGCTCAAGGAATACCTTCCCTCCTCTCCTGCCCCCGCAGATGTTTTTTTGGGGTACACCCCAGAAAATTTTTCTTGTCCTGCCTTTACGAATTCTTCAGACTCGCCTTGCTTCTGGCCCCTAAAGTTTGTTTTTATGATTTTAAATTTTAATTTATTTGGAATATTTTTGGAGCAGGGGAGAAGAATCTGACCCCCCCCCACCCTGTTGCCCTCGGACTCCGAAGAGACGAGCCTGGATTTTTCTCTCTCCCACAGCCAATCCTTCCCAGTCATTCCACAATTTGCCCCTTTCTCATCTGATGACTAAAGAAACAGGAGGAAGAGGAGGGAGGTTTCTGGATTAATTGCCCCCACTGGATTATTTATTTTTTCTTACTTCTCTTGCTTGGCATCTGAGAAGAGAGGAAGGAGGGATGTCAACTGATTTTTACCCCTAGCCCCCCCTGGATTAATTACCCCATTTTTATTCTCTTGTTGGATCAATTACCCCTTCACCTTACCTCCTCTCCCTCCCCTCCTTATGCGAATGAGAAGACAAGAGGAACAGGGAGGATTTTGATCTTAATCTCCCGTCGTTGGATTACTTACCACCTCCCTCTTTCTGTTCTCCCCTTCCACGGCGGCTTTATCCCCCCGTTTGATATCCAGAAGAAGAGAAAACGTTCCGAGTCTCTCTCTCTCTCTCTCTCTCTTTTTTTTTTTAAATTTTTAATATATTTTTTTACCCCCCCTTTCCGATACCACTCTCCTCCTGGGTTATTTATCCTGCCACTATTTCGCGTGTGTGTCCGTCCGTATGTAAATCCCTTATTTAATTGTATTATTATTTGTGCGTGTGCATAGTCCCCCCTCCCCCCTTTCCCTCTCGGTGTCTGTCTCTCTCTCTCTCTCTCTCTCTCTCTCTCTCTCTCTCTGTCTGTCTCTTTCTTTCTTGTCGGAGGCTGTGGGATAATGGCGTGTGGGTTGTGGCTGTGAGGATGAGTTCCTGCTTCGTGCCGAACGGGGCCAGCCTGGAGGATTGCCATTCCAACCTCTTCTGCCTGGTAAGTGTCGGCCACCGGCACACACACGCACAGTGGACATAGAGTGAAAGAGAGAGGAGGTTTGGGGGAGGGGAGGAAGGGGTAGTGGAAGCAAAGCAGCCATTTTTAGCATAGCTTCTGTTGGATGAGTCCTCAGAGTAGGCCCTGCCTGGAGCCAGCCAACTCTCCCATGCCCCTCTGGTTCCCCCTCCATCGCTGTCTGTCTAGCCTTGCCCCTCCCTCCGCTTTCTTCCTGGAGAGTATCCTCCCTGCAACTCGCCTTTTCCTTCGCTTTCCTTGCCTGCAACTTTTCCTCCTTTCTCCGTATCTTCCTATCTCTGCTGCTGAACGTGGTATTTCTCGCAGGAGGTAAGGAGATCTGCTGCTCCTTCTTCTTTCAGCCCCGCATCTCGGGGAACTTTCTCTTTTCTCTCCCCACTCGTGACATCCCAGACAAATCTGAACCGAAACCTCCCTTCTTCCTTGCTTTTAAAGTGATCTCTTTTACTGCTTGTTTTTATTCTGGAGGTCTGCTTTTGGTGATGCACTCCCTGTGAAGCGGTGGTATCTTATGTTTTGTTGTGCACCATTTTGTAGTCTTTTTAAACCCAAGTATGAAATCGTTCAAATTGTTGATTTTGGTAGCTCCCAAAGTAAATTTGATTTAACTGGACTGTGATGCAGTTCTTGGTGGCTGTGCCGAGCTGTTTCGTCTGCTTTTTAATGCAAATTAGCTAATCTTAGCTGACTGCCTGATATTTATTATTCTAGAGATTGTTATAAGTAAAAACCTGTGCCAAGCTGTGATACTAATATTTTTTGGATGGAGGGGAATCTGGACAGCCTGAACATGTCTGCAGCCTGCATCAGGCCTGCAGCTCCATATTAGTAGTGCATTTTTAAATCTTAAAGTCTTTCTAAAGTATCAACTGTTGCAGACTCCCTACCTTTCATCTAAATTGCTTCTCCTTCTGGAGGTGGGAAGGCTGCCATGTTAGGTTTAAATGTTGCAGTAATCTTTTGTGTGTTGTCATATTGGGAAGAAAAAAAATCAGTGACTTCTTAGCAAATGCCAGCCTACCTTGTTTTCCCTTCTCAGAGAGAACCCAGGGGCAATGCCTCCCCTACGTGCCTTAAGGTGACTGTCCTCATGTGAAAAAACTTAGCGCTAAAACTTGGTATGGTATTGCAYTGTAGATAATCCAGGAATTGTCCATTTCCCATTACATATAGTAATAACTCTTTTACTTTATAAAGTCAAATGAATTTTTGCCTAGAAGGGGATTTAGTGGATCATAATCAATGCGGATACAAGTCTGATACATAATTTAATGATAAAAACAGGATTTAAATTATTAAAATGTGGTGTGAGAAATGAAAAGTGTGATAGCTCTTGATAAAATAAGTGTACTTGAAAGGCTTCCTGTGTGAGATACAGAGAATTTTTTACAATGGAGAAACTTGTGAAATTTTCCAAAGTAGTAGATGACTGGAAGAATGTATGCTTGAGTTAGATTTACTATATTACCTATTTCCTTAGAGTAATCTTGGATTGAAAAGGTAGCGTATGCATAAGTAAGCAAAAAGAAAGACGTTCTTTGCTAAGGCAAGTGTTTAGTAGATTGGACAGTTGCAGTCTGCAAATAATTACGTTATTCGCTCGTCTTTCACTTTTTTTATTTTAAATCAAATCTGACTTTTCTCTCTGTAATCTTAAAGCTGCAGTGAAAATGAACAGCTCTTGCTTTGCTACAGTTATTAAAGGAGATTTTAAAACAGGGTGCCTGATTATTTCCAGTTTATCTTCTAAGGTATACAAAACTTGCAAGTATGGTTGCTGTTAGATTTTGTTGGATTAATCCTTCCTTTCTTCTGCCCGCCTCTTCCTGTGCCATCATCTTGTTATAGCAAGATGTTTCTGTTGGGGATGTACCTACCCCAGTGTCTGACAGTTGTTCTTTTCCTTCCCGTAGGCTGATCTAACTGGGATTAAATGGAAGCGATATGTATGGCAGGGTCCAACATCTGCCCCAATTCTCTTTCCGGTCACGGAAGAGGACCCTATTTTGAGCAGTTTCAGTCGCTGTCTGAAGGCGGATGTACTCAGTGTTTGGCGCCGAGACCAGAGACCTGGACGCAGGGAGCTATGGATATTTTGGTGGGGTGATGACCCCAACTTTGCTGACCTTATTCATCATGATCTCTCAGGTAGGAGGAAATTAATACCTTCTTTTGGTCAGTGAAAGGATGCTGTTACTCAGGGCTGTCTTCTGCCAGCCCTTAGAAAATCTGTACTAGACGAACTGTTGTCTATAGATAAGATAAATTTATTGCTACAATCTACACCTTTGAGTTTATGGTGGTAGTGGAAAGAGCTCTCAGAAAAGCCGAATTATTACAACAGCGCAGTGATCAATCAGCTACTGTCTGTGTTTAGGTGGTCTTGGAGTGCTAGATTTTCAAGAAACAAGTTTTTGCTCCCCACTTGTTTCTTTTGGAAAAAAACAAGCCTATGAATTTTGGCAGCTTCTTCACAAGAAAGCTGTGCCTAAAGCTGTGCCTGTGATTCAGAAGTGATGTCTTAAACATGTTTTGATAAGATCACTTTTGTTGGGCAATTAGAACTTTCAAATTCAAATAGTAAATCCCATTTTATTATGTAATAAGAACTGTAGACATCTGGGCAACTCTTGAATTGTGTGGAGTTGTTTTGATTGGAAGTAAAATCATCAGTGAGAAGCCTTCAAAAGAAGGCATCTGAAACTAGCTTGTTGTTTTCGTGTAAGAATCTCTAAACCTTGTATTTTTATGATTTCTCTCTCCCCCTTTCCCAGTGCTCTGAACCTGTACCTGCTTTCAAACTTAGACTTTTGAAAGACTGACAATATTTGTATTTCTCAATAATGTTGTACTTCAGATTTGGCACCTTGTTTTGAAAATGTTTACTTGTTGATCTCAATTCCCAAAGTAGATGGCTTTCCAGTTGCTTATCAGTAAGGTGACGAAGTTAGGTTTTTAAACAAACTGTGTAAGTCTAGTGGTGAGACTATGCTAATTCTAGGGGGAAAAAAAGAAGTCACATTACTCCAATTTCCTTTCAAATAATGTACAGTATTCAGACTACTGAAGTGTAAAATGAGACCAAGGTTTGGTGACCTGGTAACCAGAAATTGTTAATGCTGTCTGTGTTTGTGGATCAGCTGAAGAACAAATACGAGTTTGAAGTGCCACTGAGGAAGTTGACTTGAAACAATTTAATAATGTGTGGAATTTTCATACAAAAATAATACGATCTGAAAAACAATTGATGCACTAAAATGGTGTTTATTTCTTTGAATAATTGACTTCAAAGATTGGGATGTTGCTCATATTCCCGTCTGTCCTGGAACTAGAAACTTTGCATCTTAAATGGCACTTATATTGTAGGTTGCTTGATATTTTAGTGCATTTAAGGCTTCCTTATTTTGCCCTATGAATAACCTCAGTCTTGACTGCAGGGAACATCCTTTGTATGACTGAGATGTAACTTAGACTAGATACTGGTTTTGGCCTGGGCCTGCCCTGAGCAAAGACCAACACTTGTGCGAAAGTATCCATGTAAATTTTGTATGCTCTTGGCTGGTGGGATTCAATTGAGGCTAATATGTTACATTATTTTTTGAGTGGAAGATCAAATAAAAGTTAAGCCATTTGGAGGGTGCATTTCTGCACTACCTGGACATCAAAATTATTTGTTTGAGCAACTTCCTTTGTGTTCTCTCTTGAATCTATCTACTGGTGATATAGTGTAGAGGTACCTTTTGAAAATAGCGGCGTTCTGTAGCTAAACTTTTAGATCGGCATGTATTTATGCTTTTATGGAATTACACTTTTGTGCAGGTAGGTAAGCATGTATCATCCTAGGTACTTACCAACTCTTAACCTCTCTTAGGGTATAAGGGAGAGATAGTAGAGGATTAGAGTCTCCCAGCCATGTCTTTGCAATTGTTTTGGGTATTTTCTTTGTTCAGGTCACCTGTGGATGTCTGCGCTTCAGTATAGCTATTCCACACGTCTTGCTGTTAGATATTTTTCTACATAAATGCTTATCACTCATGAGACTGTTATCTCTGTCTATGTGTAGATGTATCTGACATCTTGGTTTTTGCAGGCATGTTTTTGTCTTCTTTTAATTAAAAGGAGACATTATAACCTCTTAGAGTATGTTAGTCTGCTTGGCTCTTCTGACCAGAAGTTGATAAAGATATTAATCAGCTAGATTATGGAGGAGATGGCTGAGGAGTGCCTGCACCTGCACTCTTCCTCTTACCTGTTACACAAAATCTTAATGTGAACCTCATACAAGAAAGAATTATGGCTGAACCCAAACAATGTTATCTGACCTTTGTTATAGACCTAATGGATTTTTTTTTTTATTGGTGGACCTTTCTCCTAGTAATTCACATTGCCCTGTTCTCCCAATGATTGCTTGTTACATTTTCAATGGGAAAGATAAATTACTTCCTAGCAGAGGCTTGTTACCTGCAAAATTGATTGGAAATTGTTTGCTGCTGAAGGTTAAGGTGCTGCCTCATTTAGAACTTTTCTACTTGGTAGGTGAAGAATTGTCCTGAAGAATGGGATGAGGGAGGAAGAGAGGGGCTAAGAGCAGTCTGTTGCTGTTAGCATGTCTTTTATTGCCTATGGACAGACTTCTCTTGGGGAAGTGGGCCCTGAATGAGCTGTAGTTAGAAATATACCAGGGCAATGTTAATAACTTTTGATTTTGGCTTCCTTTGGTGTGAAACTATGCCTGTAAAGGAGAGGTCGGTATTTTGACAGTTTTTGATTTTTTTGGTGATTTGCAGTTTCAATGAACAATGGACATTCAGTGTCTGGAACACATCTTGGTTATCAACCCTCAGGGATTTGAAATATGGCAGCCTTCAAGAATCCTTTTGTCCCCTACAGAGTGCCTTCCCAAGATCACTTCAAGAGGGAACATACAGTTTTGTGGGTGTACATCTATGCATATAAGATTAAAAAAATTATCTCTCTCTCTTTTCAGCCTGTACATTCTAGAAGTTCATTCTTTGCCCTGGAAATATGTTTGAATGCCTGCTACTGGCTATATCTGAATTCTCGTATCAAGCCTTGGATAACTGTCTTGTTGATGGTCAGGGTTTGTTGTTGCCTGGGGGCATGTCAAAAGGAGACTTGTTCAGAGATGCTGATTGATCAGTAATACTGACTTCACTCAATCATTTTTTTTTTCCTTCCCTAGGAAGCTACTTACTCTATGTAATACCAAAAAAACCGTAAGTCTCTCTCTACCCCAACGTAGCTAGAGGCAGATGGAAGTTAGTGAAATGTCACTTTATCCTCTAACAACCTCAAAGGTTATGTTTTTGTTGTGACAGTGAGGCTTGATTATAGTAATTCCTGCAACTCAAACTTTAAAGTAGGACATCTCTCCAAATTTCAGAAGGCAATGGTCTCTCACTGGTCTGAGCAGCAGTTATTTTATCAGATAGGTTCTTTCTTGTTCTAAAGTGGTTACCTATACACTTGGATTTTTTTAAATTGGCAGTAGATGGTTTCAAACCTGAGAACAGTTGGGTATGAATTATGTACAAGAAGTAGTCCCAAGGAAATTGTTACAATTTGATTAATGCTCGGGTGGGGAATGCTTCTATATGCCTTTGACCTTCAAATTGCATCTTTTAAATGGTAAGCTACAAGATACATCTTTTTTGTTCCAGTGTCTATTAAATCTTGTTAATTTACTTTAAAAATTAAAGGGTTTTCCTTGTACCTGTCATATATCAAGTTAATCAGTTTTTGTTTGCTGAACAGTCTTCCTCATGCTTCTGCGAGGGATAAATGTATAAAAATAATGCTAGTCTTAGCTTCTTGCTGGGCTTGTAGGAGAGCTTTAAAGAAAAAGGAGAAAGGTCTGTATACTGATGCTTGTCTGTTGATGCTGCATGGTAAAAACAGCAACGGTCATGGCAGCAAAGACTTCTGTGTGTTGTGTAGTTCTCAATATATGTGCATTATAGATCAAATCCTTGTCTCCAAAAAAAATCTGTGAATTGGTAGGTTTGTGTTGATGTCAGCACTGAGTGTCTCATTACTTTTAATACAATGGAAACCAGAGTATGAGCCAGTTATCATACTGAGGGTTCTGCAAAAAAGCCTGCCAGTTGCAAGTAGTTGGCAAAGTGAGCTTTGAAAATAGTTCAGCTAGTGGCTTGCGTGTTTTGGGTTTTGTGTTTTTTGTTTTTTTTTTTTTTATACCATTTGCTTCCTAAGACTATTTAACTCCTACAAAAAAAAGGACGCTTTCTTAAAAATTTTGCACCTTATGTCAGTACGGTGAGCTTAAGTAGCTTGTCCGTAGTGGATACGTATGTTCCTGTGTATGTGATAAGAAGGCATTACGAACGTTCCTTGCTGCGTAGTGCATTGATGCTTTAGCATTTCTTCAGTCCTCCATGTTAAGAGATGTGTCCACTTAAGCAAAACTGCTGATAAGCATTATGCAAAAACTACTGAAGCAGTCTTTGTAAAACTTCTGTGACTTAGTGTGAGCACCAGCTTGAAGGTGATGTTCAACATTTTTCCTTTTTTCTTTTCTCCTGACCAGCATGCATGTGAAATATCTGTGGAGTAAGGTGAAAAATACTTTGTCACAGTAAATGAGGATTTTGCATCATATTAATGTTGGTTGTACGTACAATGTCACGTGCATAATATACCTGTATAAATAAGAGCAATGACTCCATGGGCACCAAGGCTGAGATTTAACAATATAAGTGAAATATATCTGCTTATGGAATTACTCAAAGACAGTGTGGAGGAGGATATTGGAACATTTAGCTAGAAAGTTTTTCAGCTTTTCTTTTCTTGTGGCTATGCAGACCAGACCAGCCAAATTTACCCAACAAATAGTGAAGGAAAGCTGTTACCTTGTTATCTTTATAAACAGGCATAGCTACACACTTACAAAAAGGTCATACTTTTAAATTTTTAATACTTAGAAAAATATTCTGCTGGGTAGAAAAAGCATAAAACCTATATATGTGATGCTGGTGAAGGACTAGCACAACAAAAACCTAGCTTGTACTGGTGCTGAATATATTGAGTATGGTATTTTTGGACAGTAGGTCATGTTTGGCTTGCTTCTCAGTTGATGAAATTTTCCAACTAGTTTGGATATCTAGAGTGTTAYAGCTAGACTCTCCAGTGAATGTAGATAACAGATACAACTCTACTAGAAAGAAACTTAAGTTGTCTTACTTGGATTCTTAAGTTGGTATTTTTGAATTGTAGTCAGTCCCTTTTTTCACACAAAATCTGTTGCTCCTCACTTATTTCATAAGGGATATAGGCCCTCAAAATCATTTTTCAGTAGGCTAACTGGGTAATTCTTGCTTTGAGCAATTTTATTTAAAGTATTTGAATTTAAAATCTGTTTTTTAAATAGAAAACTTTACGTCAAGTGTTTCTGTCATATTATTACAATACTGCATATAGCAGCAATTTCATGCTACTTCGCTTATTATACTTCCCTTGTAATCTGAAGCTTATATACGGAGTTTGATTGTATAAATTAGTTTTGCATCAGTCTATTTCTATAACTGGCATGCTGTCAAATGATGACAGAAAGGAAGCCTATGGAGGTAAGTAATGCTTCTAAAAGATGCGCCTCAGTCATGATACTAAGGAATGGATTTTTCCTCTGTGTAATTGAAGTAATTGGCGGGGGGGGGGAGAATTGTAGTCCAAAGGGGAGTCTTGACTGTGGTTTGTTTCTTCGCATAGTTTATTTTAGAGGTTCATTGAGCATTATGAAGATATCTTTAATGGTACAGTAATCATATTCAGCCTTTTCAAGAGTTGATGCTTACTGGTGTTTTGCTGATGTGGCCAGCTATATGTTAAAAGGAAAAAGGGGGAAAGTCCGCATTCTTAAAAGTCTTCATGAAAATGTCATTTTTAATACTACATATTTATCTGTTGCAGTATAACTCAAGAAATTCAAAATTGGTATTCTTGCAAAAAACCGTAACATTAAGCAAAGATCTGTGTATTTGTTAGCAATCTTTGATTAATAAATTCAGTAATTTATAGTAACTTACAACAATAATAATCAGTAAAAATGAACTTTACTGTTTCAGGTGAACTGTATGAAGAATGTAAAGTAGAACATAAAAGTACTGAAAGCAAATAGCCTCCTACAACTGTGTAATTAAAATTGGATGGTGGTAGTACCAAGGAGATACTGAGAAGTTTGTTATTTATGTGTAGTATGAAAATTGCTTTTTCCTGGACATTGTTTCCATTAATTCTTCATTTCCTGATATTTTTTAGCTTCATTTAAGGGAAACTCTTTGCTTAATATGCGGTGTAATGAGGGAGGGAACAAAATTAGTTCTTGTGGGATGATATGTATATTTGTTTAATGGATTGACATAAAGGTATGTCACAGAGGAGTTGAATGGTTTGGACAGCTAAGAGGACTAATGAAAACCAAAATATTTGTAACCTTCAGGTTGCCAGAGCACTCTTGTGGATAACACTTGTCTGAAGTGAAATTGTGGCTTAACACCTTCTTAAAATGAGTCAGCAACTTATTTTGGTTTATTATCACTATCAGATGGAACATTTGAAGTTATTGTGTTTAAGAAAGATTAGAAGACAAAAGTGCCCTTTCTCCCTCTCTCTTTAAAAATGGTTTACTTTGTACAATTTCTGTTAAGTAGGAGGATTTTTCTCATGTTGAGAAACAACAATTTGAATGAAGAAGAAAAATAGCTGGGAGATGTGAGCAGATGTCATATTTCTCTCCTTCCATCCGCCACTCTAAAAAAGGGGGAGGGGGGAATGACTAAATAGACTTCAAAAAGACACAGAACACTTACTGCTATTTTTTTGCATGAATTTGAATAATGTTCTGAAATGAGGGTATCTTTAACTGTCATCTTATTTAACCTTCCCTTTCTATAGCAAGATGCATTTCAGTTTGAACAGGTGGTCTTATTTTGGGTACCAGACGTTCTTCCTGATCAGTAGGCATGCTTACAGCATGCTGTCTTTTTAAATACTAGAGTTTTAATTGTAATTTCCATCTAATGCCTTACACTTTCGCCATATAATATGCTCATCTAAGAGGTCTCTGTTTCAGCAATAAACTAAGACAGCTAGGAGAGCTCTTAAGAATTACTAACTTGTGGCAAGTTCTTGCATGTAAACTTTTGTTCATAACTTGGTTGTCAGCACAACTATTAATGTTACATGAAATACCTAGCACTTTGTAGTGTCTTCAGGAAATTGAAACCTCTCCTTTGTGTCCACAGTATGATCATCAAAATACAAGCTTTGAATTACACTTCAGTATCTTTGTGATTTCAGCATCTTTCTTCTCATTGATACACTAATATGCCAAAACAAAATAAGGCATAAAAGCTGGAAATAGCTCTTCCTATTTCCTCTTATAATAGGTAATTGATAGAGGGGATGTTCTCAGAATGATTTTTTTTTTTTAAATTACAAGAGCCATATAGAAACCAACTATTTAACCTTTGAAATGGTGTGGAGTTTATTGTGCAGTTAAAGTCCAATATCATTAAGCTTTGTAGTTAATGTTTTCTCTATTGAGCTGCTTGTTTGCCACCAGTTGAGCAGTATGTGCTGAACAGCAGAGCTGCCTGTAGGATAGAGCTGCTCATTTGTGTACGTCTACAAATCTCTGAGCTGGGGAAAAATATGTCCTCTTGGCACAAACATTTTATACCCTTTGACTTTGGACCTTTGTTGCTTTTTGTTACAAGCTGCTTATACGATGTTTCTTTAGTGGCTTACTATATTATCTTTTAGCTTTATGGTTTTTAAAAACAAGTTTCTGCTGAACGTCAAAACTGGAATAGGGTGATGGGGTGGGAAACTCATGGTGAGGTCTCTTATTTAGGAAATGCAGTTCCTTGCTTTTCCTTGTCTTTACCTGAAAATTATTTCATGTAGTGATTCATCTGTAATGGTGTGCACCTCTTCATTTATAAATTATGGGACAGGCCTGTTTACTCTTCTTCTTTCCCTCAGAGAAGGATACCGGGAGTAATTTTCTTTAACTCACAATACTGATCTTGAGTGGAAATGTACTTTCATTTGTGTGGAATCTGGCAATATACAGATATGGCCACCACCTTCTGGTTGCAGTAGTATCTTGAAATTCCTTTCTCTGTCATCTTGGTCTTAAAGATTGTTTATCGTAATAATCTGTAAGGTTTTCTTCCTAAATAAAACTCTCAGGTGTCTGGTTTTCTACATGCTCTCTAATTTAAGGATATTGAGACTTTAGTTAATACTATTGCAACCTTTTAAGCTTGTAAGTGGCTTCCAGATAAAGGTGAAGGGGCTTATTTCAAAGGGGGATTTAAAATGCAAGGACTTGGCTGTATTACTGAGGTTTTCTGACCATCGAGCAAACCAGTGGAAAGCTATTCGAACCAAAATCCTCTGTGAAGGAGAGGTGAACAGATAGGTTGCTATTGTAAGACCTGTTGTACAGAACTAAACCTGAACCCAAGCCTCGCTTTTTGGAGGTGTGCAGAGAAGGCATGAGGGGCAATGAATGTGAGATATGAGCAACCTGTTCTAACTTTGAACTCTGAGTGGGGGTTGGAGCAGATGACCTCCACGGGTCCCTTTCAACCTAAATTATTCCATGACTATCCAGAGACTGAATTAAAAATATGTCTCCTTATCTATGTCAATCTTCTAGTCTCTGCTGCTACCTGGAGTATAAAAGCAATGGCATTATAAGAATAACTATGCTAGGTTAGTCCAGGGAGACCAGTAGCAGATCGTTAGGGGTATATGTAAAACACAATATACAAGGAATTGTAGCTGTATAGATAAGACCTGATTACCAGTAATTTAAGGACAAGATCTCGAGTTTTCGTATATTATCCTCCATATTAGTGTATTGCTGGGAATGAATGATACCACATATATACTGAGAGATACTAAAGGAGCTTTCAGATGTCCCTCATTTTACTTGTGTAATGTAATTGTAATGCCATTGTAATTCTTTGGACCAGTGCATATACTTCTAGAGCCCGTAAACTACACTCAAACACTGGTTATGCGCCAGAGTGGTTGAAGAGATTACAGCTTCTTGTAATGAATCTTGCTTTCCGATTTGGCAAATCAACTTGGCTTGTGTAAGTTGGATTCAGTGACTGTGTTTGATTTGTGGGGCACACAAGATCTCAGTGTTTCCCTTCAGAATCCTATCAGTATGAACTGGGCTTTGTCTTTCTGCTTGCTGTTTTCCTCTTCTGTTCTATGTATAGGTCAGAAAGCAGGACTAGCCTGCTTAAATATCTTTCTTTTTTATTTTGAATTAAAAAAAAACTGCAGTTGAGAGAGTCTTCTGGGGAGAATCACATTGCTCTTACCAGTTTTCTGAATCTGGGTATTTTTCTTTTTTTCCCCCCTCCTCTAGCAAATTGATGAACATTAAGGGTCAGTTGATCAATGATATTTGTGCCCAGCTTTCCTCAGTAGCTAAAGACACCAGGATATATTAAAAGTTTGGCTTTGGGCAATTTATTTTTAAGTGTAATTGTCAGCTAACTCTTCAGGATAAGTAATTCGGACTACTCAAAACATGAACCACCTTGCAGACAGACCAGTATACAGTGATCTTGCAGGCTGAAATATATAAGGTACTGGAGCCAGTTATTTCCTTTTGTGTACAAAATAGCTGTTGAACCTTTTTTTTTTTTTTTTTTTTTCTTGTGGGCGACAAGATATTTTTATAGCTGGTTACCTTTAGCAGTTATACTATTATAATGTCAGTAGAGTTGTTATCTGAAGGTTACAGGCTTTTTTTGGTTGCATGTTATACTGTGAATGTCTTAAAAGCTTGTGGGAGAGAAAAGGATATTGTGATATGTGCATGAAATAGTAGGATGGAATTCAGTGCTAATTTATTTTTTCCCTTTGCCTTATAGAAGAGGAAGATGGTGTTTGGGAGAATGGACTTTCTTATGAATGTCGCACTCTACTTTTCAAAGCCGTTCACAACCTGTTGGAGAGGTGTTTAATGAATCGGAATTTTGTACGCATTGGGAAATGGTTTGTGAAGCCTTATGAGAAAGATGAAAAACCTATAAACAAAAGGTAGGATGTTTTATTTTGCTTTATTGAAGAAGTTGTAGGGTTTATTTAAGCTTCATGCTAGAAGAAACATTTAATTAAGAGCACTCTGTTTATGGTTTATTTGGGAACCTGGATCTCTGCTCTTTCTTGTTTTTCTGCCTTTTTGGAGTTCTTCAAAACTTCCTTATGACAAAAGGAAGTAATACTAAAGGTAGTAGGCAGTCGCTTCTGTACTGGTACTCATATACAGACCATGGATAATAGGGATGTTGGAAAAGAAGCTAGAGTCTTCTAGAAAGGAAGAAAAGGATACCTGTGTGAAGCGATACTTGCTCTGGACTTGCCAGTATAGTGACTGGGACTAATTCTGATTGTAAATACTATCGTACTACAAAGAAAGATTCATTCTTTGAGCAAGCGGGATCTAGAGAGCTATTCACAGGCACCACATGAGGTTTGGATAAATTGCATCTTATGGGAGCTGCTGAGAAGAGGGTTTGAAATGTCAGCTCCTGGTCAGAAAGAAGGTTGTGTCTGGGAACGCTGTGTTAAAAGAATACATGTGGCCTCCACATTGAGGGGGAGGAGGGCGAGAAGAGAATTTTTGATCTAAATTGGAAGGACTTCTTCTCATGGTTCTAACGTGGTTTGACACGGTCTATGTTGCCTAGCAATAAATAATGAAATGAATAAAAACTAGGTTAGCTGGAACAAGTTTAATCGCTGTTCCCAAATCAGCTTTTAAAATCCAAAGTAATTTAAAGCTTAGATGATGGGGTTTTTTGTGTGGGTTTTTTTGGKTTTTTTTTGTTGTTGTGTGGGTTTTTTTGTGTGTGTGTGTATATGTATGTGTTAAATCTTGCATGCAGGAAATTTTGAGATCAGTGGCTTTGCTTTTTGGGTGTGGAGTTGGCCATTGTTGGCATCTTCTGCAATAAATTTAAACTTGAAAGAAAATTAGAGCTGTTTTGGAGCAAAAGAAGCAGAAGCACATGTTTGTGTGTGTTTCTATTAGTAGTTGTGAACTGCTGCTTTTAATTTATGTATAAACTTGTCCTTTAGTTCTAGGCATCTCTTTCTCCACCCTGGTCAGGGCAAATGTTTCCTCTCTGGGGTGCCCTTGTCCATCCATTTCGTCTGTGTGTTGTTGCTATAAATCAACAGTAAAGAGTTTACTTTTAACTATTTAGGCCAATATTGTCTTGGCACAGTCTGGGCTTTCCTCATTTGAGGAACTGGTTTTCCAAATTGCCATTTGAAACTAGCATTAGTTATGTCATGGCATCTCTTACAGTAATTCTATAAAGCTCTCTGCAGCAGCTGGAAAAGCTGATGAAAGCTTTTAAAATAAAATAGCAGTGCTTGTTTAATTTGGAGACTCTGATTCTTTTTTTAAGCAGGTTGGAAGGTCAGCATGCTTGATGAAAATAACTGAAGGAATTGTGTGCTTACCCACACAACAACTTCATCATAAGTGGTCCAGAACTAGTGGAAAAATATGTAGAAAGATTTACACAGATCCGTGTAAAACAATTTCTTTGTAGAGAAATCTTAATGTTTCATACCAGATAGCTCAATACCATGTGATATTCTGAGTACTGGCTTTTATGAAATGAAGTGAGGGGAATGGTTAACAGATGTGCATACTCTTGGCATATTTGGCTCATCCCTTCTAGGAATATCTATAATTTGGATAATCTATACTCTCTGGAAAGTTAAGCTGTTCAGAGGTATCAGTTCAGGCCTCTGCTGCTCCCAGCAACTTCCTGTGGGAGAAACCCAAATGATTGAAATAGGTGCTTTGTGATACCACTTCTGTAGCTAGGAAGTGTGTCACTCTCTGATTGAGGAGGAAATGTCAAGTGGAATGGTTTGAGTGGATTTTGGTCTCTTGTGTAAATTGGAATACTCTTCTAGTCAAAAGGGACATTTCTCTCTTATCAAATGTTAAGCATGACACTGCAGCAAAGCATGAGGTCCTAACTCAACATAGAAGGACTTGCAGCCTGCCTAGAAAATGCTCTGAATGTTGCAGCCAGGGTGCTAATATGTTTCTTACCAGACAACTGGTATTAAGGTTTAGTTTTTCTTAGTTCTAGACAACTGTTGCATATTTTTCCTTCCTCAGGATCCCTTTAATCAGCAAGACCTATACTAAGTTTATCTTTTTTTGTAGGTGTGTGGCTGACTTAATTAAAAACCAAAACAAACCACCACCAAACAAACCCCTCCCCAAAGCCATTCTTCTCTTCATGATTATGGATGCACATATCTTAAGAATCAGAAGTTTTGAAGCTATATTTTTGTCTTTTGGGCATTTGCACCATCTTTCAACTAATAGGAATAGTAATATTCATAACACTAATCTCAAAAGCATGTCATACTAGCTTCTTGATTTAGGAAGAATAGAGTCTTTTTCAGAAGACTTTCTGTTTCTTCCTCTGTTAGAAATATATATATATCTCCCCAAAAAGTAGTGCTTCTCCTATGTAGAAGTGGCCACAGATGAGTGTGGCAGGTATTGCATCTGTCATAGGGAATAAAGCCTTTTCTGTTCAGGAAGGCTGTAATTGCTTCTCTGTATTGCTTGTGTTGATTAAATGTATATCTCCTCCTTAAGGAAGAAAAAAGTTACCTGTGTTGGTGTATTTTTATTCATCCTTTACTTCTTAGAAAACATCAAATAGTGGGAGAAGTACAGGAAGAAACTGCATGTACCCAAAAATAGGAAGGTTTTGCCCCACTCTCTGGTATCCCTCCATGAGTGTTGTCTTGCTTCATTTCAGACCTTATTACTGTTATCTTTAGTGCCTACTTCCATCCCATATTATTATGTATGCTTTGCTTTCTTTGGGACTGTTCTTTGCATTAACATTCAGAAACCCTGAGATTAAATTATACAGGCACATGAATTCTAAGGCATTTAGTATACTGAGGATATGAAGWCTGCTACCAGTCTGCTTCAGATCATAGTTTATACTACCCTGCACTTTGGGGCTTGGCTGGTGCTTATATAGACTTGTTCTCTGTGTATTGTAACTACAGATTTCTATAAGGTTGGTTGTTCTTGCTGGCAATCTTCAGTTTCAAAGACTTTGATTAAAGACTGAGTAGTCAGTGCTCTTGACGGTGGAGGTAACTTCTTAACATGTGCTTTCTGGAGCTATGGTTGAGCAATGTGCAGGACTTTAGTCCCACTTTTTCACTTTCTTTCTCTTTGAAGGATGCACAGATAGAGCTATTTCTTTCATTTGAAGCTGATCCCATCTGTTTTTTTCTGAGTTCTGTTTGAAAGCATGTGGTTCCAGAACATATGAGATTTTCTGTTATTTGGTCTCCCAACAATAGAAGTCAGTCGTGTTGCACTTCTTGTATGTATGTGGTAGTGCAACAGACATAAGGCTGTGATTTCTAATAGGTGTTCGGCTGTGATGACAGATCCTCAGGCAGCCATGGCATCCTGTCTGTTGCTCTGTTATTTTTCCTCCTTGTATAAGGTTATATTAAAAAAAAAAAGTCGATTTCATCAGTGTGTTGTATACATTTCAATTTTAAGAGGACAGTCCTTAATGTTCATAAACTGATGCTACTGTGGCATGTGAATAGATGACCAAGAAAATAACAATTAGATGGTTTTAAGTGTTCACTGTTTAATTATGTTTAATGATGTGACTCCTAAAACAAACAAACAAACTTATTAAACTAACCTCATATTATTATTTAATATCTCTTAAAAATTTTGCTATGGAAAAAGTAAAAACCTCAGATGTTTGCATTGTGCAGTCACATGCTGCATGTTGACAAGGCTGCAAGGTAATAACCATGATCTGCTCTTCCTTCCCTCCCCCTACTTCTCCCCAGTCTAAAACCAGCATTGAGAAAAGTGAGACAGTCATGTATTTGGTGAAATTTGATCTGTTAGAACAAGTCACGATTACCATGCCTGAGGAAACTGTCTGAGGTTTTCAAGTATGCTAGTTCCATTTCTGTTTATAGATAGCTACTCCATTCCTGCCCTAACTCCCTAAAGTGTGTGTGGTGGGTTTTTTGTTGTTTGCTCATTTGTAAGTAGGCAGTTTTCAGTTTCAGGAATGGGTGATGGGGGTCAGCAGGAGAACAACAGTAGAATAAAAGAATAAAGGGAAGGTTTTGCTAATGGTCTTAGTTGTAACCAAACAGGAAAAAAAATCATTGCCTCAGTATTTGTCACAACCTTTTTCAATCACTTAAAGCAAGGTAGATTACAGAAGCTCAATAATGTGGTTTAAATGACTGCATATTAAATTACAAATTTGACAARTAGGAATGTCTTTCTCTTTTCTCCTTTCCAACCTACTGTGTTGTTATTGCCACGTTCAGAAATATGGTTGTGTATGTGTTACTCAAAAATCTACCCTGTAAGTGTATGAGACAGAGATTGTGATCTGCTGCATCTGATTGTCTGTCTACCTTTTCTGGTTAGACTGCTCAAATAACAGCCTTTGGATGAGACTTTTCCTCTTGCCAACTGGATGTTAAAATAGTAGTGTATACCTGGAATAAATATAGTTAGGAAACTTGTCAGATTAAACACTATTTTAGATACAATTCCTTAAATCTGACACTCCTAATGAAATAGAAGTATGAAGTGCTTACGTGGAGGATGTCTCCTTAAGTTTTGGTAATGAGTACAACTTGCTAAACTTTAACACAATTGAAATACCAGTAAGCAAATAATTGAGTAATCGTGATTTTGTGGGAGGATCTGATAGGCAGCTGAAAATCTAGAATACTAAAAGCTACTATATTACTTGTATGGTTGCTTCCCCCCTCTTTGTAAATAGGAAATAATATAACCAATTGCAGTGGGTGGCAAACCAGAACTTCTGTCTGACGAGTTCACTTACAAAACAAAACACAAAAAAACCACCAAAAAACCCACCACACACCCAAACCAACCAACCAAAAAAAAAAACCAACCCCAAAACCAAAAACCCACTTGGAAAATCATAAGTGATAAGCTTATCATAGCTTACAAAATGAAACTTGCTACACAGGTTTCACAGGTAATGCTGTTTAACGTTAGTCTGGGTACAGGATTTTATAATGCCAGCCCACCATTCTTTTATTTTTTTTCATGGAAATACTATTTTATCTACCTGGTGTAAATAATAAGTGTATGACTTCATGGGAAATGACTGCTGAAAAATATTCTAGATATAATTTGGTTTTGTTATAAGCCTTTGTACATGTAGTTACCTTGATTTGAAGGTGTGCTTATCATAGTTTTGAATATATGTATCTTTTTTCTTTCTACTTTTATCTTGCCGGGAGGAAGAGGTAAAACTAGCCACAATGGATGTGATTCCTGAGTTTGGTGTAAGTGTGTTGGCAGATCTGCAGTCTTGAATGGCCATGGCTGCAGCGTGGGGGGGTTATTTTTTTCAGTTGGGCCATGGAAATGGTCTTGCTGCCTACTTCAGAAATGTTTATATTGATAATGTAACAGCAGTTACTCTGAAAGAGATCAGCTATTGTCTGTTTGATCTTCACTGCCCTTAAGATAAAGGGAATGCTATGCTTTCGGTCCTGAGCCCACATTTCTGCCTTATCCCCCTGTTTGGCTACCTTCTTCCTATTTCCCGTGGGGTCCTCTTTCAATAGGAACGGAGTAGTTTGCTTCTTGATCCCTCTGGAGTGATGCTGTGAATTATTATTAAGGAACAGAATGAGGAGATTTCTGGGTGCTAAAGCTCAAAAATTTCTTCATGCTTGAGAGAGTTAACTATACAAGAACAGCATGTAGCCACAGGTTTTGCGTTTATTTCTATATATTTAATTTGAAACCTTAATAGCTGAAACTACATGGCTCTTCCTTGATACTGTTGGAATATTTTCTGTGAAGTCTGCTCAACTCTTTTTGCAGTGTAAATTTCCTCCCTATGTTAATCTTTAAATCAAACAATGTCAACATTTTTTTACAACAGCTCTAATGAGGCTGTTCTGGCATCATGTACCGGCAGGAGAGCAGGTGATGTTTTTCCTTTTACTGTAGACAGCTGGAATTGAGAGCTGCTGTAAGTAGGACAGTGCAGGATAAACAGCAGGAGCTGAGAGCATTGATCACATGATTGTCTCTTTGGAATATTGGGTTGCTACAGAGACTACAAGCAGACAAATTTAGCACTTTACATCACAAAGCAGTTTTCTCTTATTTAGCTTAAGTTACAGCGGTAGTTGGTTCATCAGGAAAAACGAAAAAATGATATGGCTGTTGGTTTTTAGCTTTCAACAATAAATCTATGCTCTTTTTGTTCACCGAACAATAAGATAATACAAAAACCATACAGACAGATTTTGTTAAATGAAAATTTTATAATGCATTTCAATTTTGAACTTTGAAAAAATCTGGCTTAACAAGATGTTTGTAAATGTTTCGGAATGGGAAAGAGCAATACATTGAAAGCTGTTACACTGTCTTTGAAATAGAGTAATGTCTAGCTATTATCTGTTTTCCAAATATGTTCTGGATTCTTATTCTTTATAGCACATGTATATTTCATTGTGAAAGCTCAAGTTCAGATAATTGCAATTTGCATCCTCAGTAATTAAAGGATGCTAAAATACAAGACGGCAGGTTTATTAGTCTCATTTAAGTTCTGAAATACAGGAACATGAGCAAACGCTTTTTGTAGTATTGCTTGTAATTGTTGTATCTGGAGAAATACATACTTTTTTGTGTGTGTGTATATATAAAATTCTAGTTGCATTCTGAAAAAAATCAGCTTTGCTTCTTTGTAAGATGTCATGCTATAGTTTTAGTAGTGTACAAAAATAAAATTGTTTTTTGTTTCAACCTTGTTTTTATTGGGATGAAGCTAAGCTCATTAATAATGAAGTTAATTTAAAAATGTGGAAGTCTTTAGGGTGAATATGACTTAGTCTGGAATACAGGTCCCGTACTACGTTTGTATTTGTTCTAGCGCACATAACTTGGTTGTGGAATAAATAAATATTTTTAACTCGCAGGTCTAACTAAAATCAAAATGTCCTCAGCTATGTGAAAAATATTTTGGAGAGCCTTTTGACAGTAGTCATTAATGATGTGCTTTGACTGGAAGTTTTTTTCTACTTTGCTATTAGCTATGTTTTTTGCTTTGTGTTATCATCAAAATCAGCTTTCTGCTATATTTACCTTCATGACCATAGGGAGTTACTCAGAGATGCTTAGAAAAATGTCTGCTGTTCCATCTTTTTGTCAGTAGTTAGAGAAGCATCTGTATTTTGAGATCTTATTACTTCATGTTAAGATACAGAATATGTAACTTGCTAGAAAATGTAGATGTGCATTTGTTTAGATTTCTTTGTGCTTTCACATTAAGGATATTAATGCCACTGTGTCTGCTTGAAGTGCAGATCTCGTGATGGGGCTGATACAAACTCTGATGTTATAGGGGAACTTGTAGCCAAGGGCAAGAAAGGCATGTTTGTGAATTGATGAATGATGATTCAAACTCTTATCACAAAAAGTGGTACTGCAATGTAATGAGTATGTATGATAGCATGTTCTTCCTAGAGAACTAGGAACTAATTTCTCTTATCCTCTATTTCCCTCAGCCCCCAGTGCTTAAAAAGCAAAACACCCCCACCCACCCCCCGCCCCCCAAATAACTAAAACAAAACCAAAGAAAGCTCCTGAAGTATTTAATAATTGAAACAATTTGTGTACTTGCCTTGTGGGTTTTTTCTTTTTCTTTCTCTTTCATTTCTTAAATCAAGACAACTCAAATGTTTTTCCTGGCAATTATTTTCCTGGTGCTGTGTTAATATAACAGTCTGATTTTAGCATTTTACTTATTTCATATTTTGCTTATTACAGCAAATGCATACTTAATTTCCTGCTCCTTTCTAGTCTGAATTAAGATTGTGGAGTTTCGCAATTCAGGATTATGGATGGTGAGTGGAAGTTGAAGATGCCATGTTTAAAATAAGATTAGCTGTTGAAACAGTATAGGTGTGAAGGTGGCTGCGTAGAAAGCTTTTCTTCATTAGTGCATTGCAGTGTTATGGCTATACATGGAAGATGTATATAGTCACAAAGAACTATTCTGAACAAGTACTTACAAAGAAAAGGTGGTAGATGGGTTGTCTTGAGGGAGTTGCTTCTGCTTTTCTTCTGTTAGCTCAGAAAGCCTCAAGTGGCTTGGCAGCTTCACTCTTTCTTCTCCATGATGAAAAGCCCTAGAGGGTTGCCTGACAAAGAACAAAGCGTATAGTATAATGTATTGTAGAATAGAGGACAATGTAGTGCATGTTGAGCATGTGGTCAGGTATGTAATTCCTCAAGACTTATTCTTTGGCAGTTATGTTTTGTTTTCTATCCTATGCTGGTTGCTATAGTGTTGTCTCTCAACCTGGTTAAAGGAAAAATAAAAAAAACAACAAACAAGTAACTGAGTATGAAGGGTCTTAGGGCTTCATGGTGCGTGTGTGTCACCTTAAAACTCTTTTCTATTTCAACTTTTATTTCCAAAAGAACCTATTTAATTGTGAGAGTGTGTTCTCCAGTCCAAGAATTTACTTTGAACTTCTTTGATACTTGAAACTTATTTAAGTGGCATACGGAAATGGTCTGTAGTGAAGAATAACTATTTGGAGATGCTTCTATTTGGGCAGCAACGATGCATCAGTTGGGAACTCTCAGCTCTGTTGCTGCCGATGATAATTGTTGTCAGCCAGTCATGATATATTGATTCTCGGTCAAAATGCCCCGAAGGATTCTGGGTGCTGGCCAGTATGTACCAATTTTTGGCAAACATTTTATAACAGTCTGAAATAATGATGCATGTTAATTAGAGACTTAAAACTGTTGTTTTCTACCCCATTGAAAGGGAAATGGTAGAATCGTAATTGTGACAGCCATTAGTTCTGGACAGTAATTTTACTTTGCAATGTCCATTTTCCTCATCTAGGAAATGGCAGTAGAAAATACGTAGTTTGTAAGGATATGGTAAATATTTTGGTAGGGTTAGCAGTGCTTTGACTTGGTAAGCCACTCTTGGTTCAACTCAGAAGTAATTTACAAAGACAATCTGGGAAAATATGAGATAGTAATTATTAAAAAAAAAAAAAAAAAAAAAAAAGAAAACATTCTCTCTTTCAATTGAAACATTTGGATGCTTTTTTGAATTTACTATTAAATGTGCTATAGGGTTTTTTAGTTGGAGACTTCCGTGTTGCTTCTGATGTTGTTGCAGTCTCCTTGCCTTTTAGCCGTAGCGTGGTGCTGATTTGAAGCATGCAATCTAGTGAAGTGTGGATTAGTGAGGTTCTAATGCAGCTAATGTTTGTGAAGCACTTTGAAGATATAAAGCTCTACGTAAGTACTAATGTGGAGGAAAAAACAGATATAATTACCTTTTTATCAAGGAGGTGTTTTCAGATTTGCTAATGGAGATGTAGAAACCTCATGTATATGTAAATTTTAGTGTGCTTTCCCCTCCTTCCCTTCAGTTTCTCTTACAAAGGTACAAGTAGAAATTGTATTGAAATTCTCCACATCAGTTTCCGTTTCTTTTCACATAGAATTGTAATTCTTTGTCTCTGAAAGGAAAACATCTTTGTTTTGTATGATTTGAGTGAAGAGGGAGCACGGGGGAATAAAAAATGTTTTTTATAGAAATGCATCTTAATGGAGCATAGGTGAGGACTGAAGGTTGCTTAAAATAGCATTACTTCCGAAGAGTCTCTTTTTTGTTCCCCCTTTTTTTTTTTTTTTTCTTCTTTTTTAAAGTTACTTTCAGTATTGGAACTCATTCTGACTGAATTCTGGTGTGTTCAGATCAAAATTCATAAAGAGTGCTCGTTCTGATGACACTTCATAACATCTGTATTCAGAGATCAGTTGGAAACTGGATTATTGATATTTAAGTTCTGAGATTAGGACTTTAATGAAATTAAGTTAATTAGAAACATTAGAAATATTAATGGAGTAACTTCATATTCAGGGTCAGTCGAGAAAATGAGATTTTTTGGGGGGCACTAAGATTTTTTGTCTTCAGAATCTTCTGTTAAAATTCTGTCCTCTGCTCTTAAGTCTTATGTACGCACATGCAACAATACCTGATCGTAATTGTAAAAGTACAAAAAAAAGGTGTGGGGGGATCAATAGTAGCTTTAAGACAAGCTATTATTTTTTTGCTGTATCTGCACCTTAAGGACTTCACTGATTCTCTCTGCATGCAGGACAAAGGTTCTGAGCGTTGAGGTATAGGTATTTTTTTTATATTTCAGTCATGAGATGCTCTGCACAAATTATGTAGTGATCTTCTGAGCTACTTAAAAAATGTCTGCAAATAAAAGCATAGGATGAACTCTGCGTTAGCAGGCAGGAAACCACCAGCTTTCTTTCTGTTATTGTGACCTTGACTGAATTGTAAAGGTAACTTGCCTGTTTACCCCAAAGTGATAAGTAGGTGAATTTTTTGCTTGATTAGGATTTTTGACTGTGAGGTGAGTTACTGAGAATAGGAGAGAAAGAATTAGAGAAATGGAGACTATATTTTTAATAGGTTATGGTAAGGTTTGAGAAGATTCCTCCTAAGCTGAGGTTGAGGCGGCAGTGTGTATTAGCAGTCAGTCTCTGGAAATTTAAGGAATTGGAAAACGTACAAATGTATTAACTTAAAAAAAAAAAAAAAAAAAAAAAAAAAAAATGTATTAAAATAAAAAAAAAAAAAAAAAAAAAAGCATGCACGTTTAGAGAGTTTCTTGCTAAGTCCATCAAACAGTATATGTAGGGGCATCCAGTAACTTACAGCTCTGGTTCTTTGTTTTCCTTCCTCCTTTTCTCCACTCCCCTGCAAAGAGCTTCAGTATGGGTGGTTGTGGGTTTTTTGTTTGTTTGTGTGTGTGGTGTTTTTTGTGTGTTGTGTTTGTTTTTGGTTTTTTGTTTTGTTTGTGTTTTTGTTTTTTTTTTTTAATTAGGATTCTTGTATTTCTTGTGATTAGGAAATATCAATGCATGTGAAATAAAGTTTTGTAACCTAACAGAAATGATGATGATGTTAAATGTGAAGAAACAGTTTCTGAGCATGACTAGCTAGGAAGAAATTTAATGCTATGTTTGAGTACATAAAGTGTTAGTTTTGCCTTTCATGTTAACATTTAGTTTAAAGAAGACTCATGTTTTCAGGAGATACTCTGTGTACCAGGTGGAAATCTGTTTCCTTTAGCTTGAGTTTAAGGACAGCACTGTTTTTACTGTGTATTTCTACTATGAAACAATATTATCCTATTGTGCATAAAATGACTTCACTGCACCTCTGAAAGTACTGAAACAAAAACCTGAGGTGGTGTGCATCATTTTGCTGTTTAACGCTTAAATTTATAACCAGAATTAGTGAAAACTTTACAATGTTTGGATTTTCTAGAATGAATTGTACCATAGCAGATCTGCTCACCCTGCTGTACAAGTAGTGTGCTTTGCAGCTTGCATGCCAAAGCTGGTTGAATGATGTCAGTGACAACAATGGCTACTCTCTTACTTTATTATTTTGTTGGAAACTTCTCCCCTGCTGAGTGGGGGGAGAAAAGAGTTCTAATTTGGGAGGGTTTTTTGTTTGGGTTTTTTTTTTTTGATTTGGCTTTTGCATGATGACCTTGAATTTTCTTTGCTACTTCTTAGGACTAGTTTTCCAGTGTAATGAATTGAAATGCTTCTGTTATCATGCTGATGCTTCTCTTTGTCTTGGTTTATCTGAATTCCATCAGATTATGCTACAATTGTCTACCCTTTATCTGTGTAATAATGTGGTGTTTACAAGAGACATAGCTTAATTGCATTTAAAGTGTATTTAAAGAATATATGCTTTTATTTTTAAACTTTGCCTCATTTATACTAAGCTTCTAAATTCTTATCTATCCACTCTTTCACCTTAAACCATCCAAATAAAATTCTATTTGAAAATCAGTCTTCAACTATTTGCATAAGGATTAAAGTTTAATCAGATTTCCATATAGGAATTTAGTGGTGTTTACTAACCATGTGACTTCATTTGAACTTGAAATCATCAACAAGATGCTTAGCTCCATCATCACTGCATTTTGAAAATGAACTTTACTGGGATTCCTGAGCAGTATGTTATTTCATCTGCAGGGAGTTTTCTGTCCAGAGTTGGATTACCGAAGCAGTTGTGCTGAGTAGTTGTCAATGAATAGTGATAATTCACTTGTCTGGATCCTGGCTTTTTTTGTTCCTGAAACACAATTAAAATTGAACAGCAGATGAGCATACCAACGCAGACTTGATGCACCTTGAAAACTGTTACGCTTCAGTCGGGGCCAGCCACTTTGAGCAGTTCCTCATTGAGTTCACTTCATGGCCTGCTTTAAGTTACTGTAATAAAAAAATGTGCTGCGCTTCCTGTTCCTCCTTGAACGGTTTGTGGGTTCTCTCATCCTTGAAGTGTTTTAGGTCCCTAATTTTAAATCTGCTGGTAGGCAAAGCCATGTATTTAACACTAGCCTTCTTTCTCCTCATTATGGTGACTACCCTGGCGGCTACTCTTTGAGTCTTTGGGGTGAGACTCAGTGAACCAATTTATCTCTGTTTTCATAGATTGAATGGACTGTGCCAATTCCAGAAACTTTTTTCTTTTTCCTCCTTACTGTTTACTGTCCCACCATCTACCTGCTGGTGGAGGAAAGAAACATCTTGGAAATGACACTAAAGATGTATCCAGTAACTGCACCTGTGGAGGCTGCATTTTAATAGGGTTGCTCAGATGCTTGGAGTTTGCCAGTTCTTCATGCACTGGAGGTCTGTTTGGATCTTTTTTGGGAACGCAAAACTTGCTTTGCGTTCTCATGCTGTAGACTAAGAAATGCAAGCATTTCATGAGGTCAGAGAGCATGCGTGCGATCCTGCGCGTTAGTTGATGGGGTCTAATTTTATTTTTTGGGGAAATAGTGGTGTTGCATTCATACAGTCTTTTTAGGCTACAGTAGTTCATGGAGTGTCTTTTCCATTTGACCTTGCAAAAAATGCACTAGTATCTGCTATTTTGACTGACTTAATTTAGTCTGTTTCCCTTGACACCTCTCTCTCTCTCTCTCTCTTTTGTTTTTTGTTGTGTGGTGGTGGTTGGTTTTTTTTTTGTTTGGTGTTTTTTTTTTTTTTCCTGAGACTGTGCAGGTGCTTGATGGCTTGATGCTATCCTCCTTACAGAGAAGGATTTATTTTCTGTTCACTCGTTTATGAAGTACTTTTAAGGTTCCCCTTGACTTTCATTCTTCTATTACTGACATGGTGGACCTAATTTAATGTCCAAYGTGAATAGCATCTTCTTGCTTTTAAACATCTGTTCTTTTCCTATGGGAGTGTATTAGCCTGGCAGACACTTGAGAGAACTTGTAGCTAATATAACTGAAAATTGCTGTGCCTGTACAACTTCTTTGAAAAGAAAAAAAAAAAAAAAAAAGAAAAAAGAAAAAAAGTTTTTTCAGATGGGACTGGGTATGAAGATGTACTGCTTCTGCGGCGTCCTGGCAGAGATCTGCTTTTTTTGCCTTCCTGCTCTATTCTTGCCCTTTAATTAAAATTGGTAAAATATATTTCACATAAACCACTGTATTGATTTGGATGCAACATAAAATATTTTGATAGTTGTATTTGCAGGGGTTCATCTATATTTTTGTAACAAAACAACAGCTAGCAGAGCTGCGAAAATTGGCAAGTCTCTGAAGCATGATCTTGGGAGGTAGAAGATTTCATGGAGTTGCTAACTAGTAACTATGTACAGCACTGTGAAAACAGCATTTAATTCAGCGTTATATGAAGGAGATACATTTATTGTTGGGGTGTTTTTTGCTGTACAGGACTGCTGATTTTTTTTTCTAAAACACTCTGGACTGAGAGGAGCTATCAGTGAAGTGTCTGATATTAAACACTGACACTTGTTTTAATGACTTTAATTAACAATGACTTAAGCTTTGGGGTTTTTTTAATTGATTGTATCTTCCCTTTTGTGTGTAGGTATAGGATTTCATTTTTGGTTACTTGATTGGCTTCAGGAGCATGAAGATAAGATTCAATTTAAAAAAACCAAAACAAAACCAATGCTTCTCAAAGCTGTTGCCATTCTTCTTCCTGCTTTTAAATAAGTGACTTGTTGGCTAATATTAAGTATAAAACTTAAAATATAAACTCTGCTTAGTGGATCTGTGACAGGAGAACCTAGATATGACCTCATTAAAATTAATATATGTTCAGAAATATTTATGGATTTTAAATAAATATATAAGATATAAAAGTATTAAGTTATAGTTTTCTTTGCCTTGCAAAAAATTGTGTTTTAAATTTCCTCCAGACCTCAAAATATAAAGTGTCAGTCTAAAAGATCGAAAACTTAGTGTCTGTTGTTTTCTAACTGATTGATCTTTGGTTTTGTCTTTGGTTTGTAAATGCTCCAAGGGAATATGTATTTAGCATTTTCTTGCTATTTAGATAGAAGGGATTTTTGGTTACTTCATTAATGAGTATTTTGGGAGGAAATGCCTTCAAACTAGTGAGAAAGCCATCAACTTATTTTAAGTTCTATACTTAGGAATTTTTTTTTCTCTTTCCCCAGCGAGCACTTGTCCTGCTCATTCACCTTCTTCTTACATGGAGATAGCAATGTTTGCACCAGTGTGGAAATCAGTCAGCATCAGCCTGTGTACCTGCTTAGTGAAGAACACCTCACTCTTGCCCAGCAGTCTAACAGCCCTTTTCAAGGTAGGTTTTGCCAGTCAGTAGCTGAGTTGCTCAGAATGAGGACTTCTGGCAAAGACTGGAAGTGGGAGCAGAGGCGTTACCTGTTTTGTATTGATTACGCGTTCTCCCCAAATGTCCCCTGTCTTGACAATAGTCAGAAGCCAGTTGGTGTGTCTCAGCTCTTCTGCAGGTGGATGATTTCCATATTCATCTCTTGGCATGTAGCCAAATAATTTGTCTTCACGACACAATAAACTTAATTTCCAAGTACTGTCCTGTTGGTGACTTAAATATTTTGCTTTTTCAACAAGGTTTATAACCCCCACATATCTTCATTGACCCTTCTTTTAGAAATCCATTTCTGACTGAACGTACTTAACCTATTCACTTCCCCTACCCCTTTTTATTTGGCTCTTCCTTGCCTGTAAATTCCTTTGGTTCCACCAGCAGATGCAGGCTATGCTCTCGAAGACAAAGGAGTGATGGGGCCTGAGTCTGGTTAGTGGGCTGTTTGATCGTTCCCTGTCTTAGACACACTTGTGTTGGCTATAGAAATCAGTCCTCCTGCATGACCACACACTGCCCTTGTTTATTAATGCTCAGTGTCCAAACTTGCTTTTTTTGAATGCAATTTAACAGCAGCTGTGCTTTCCTAATATGGACAAGACTAAACATGAAACAGATTACTTCCCTGTATATACATTGTTGTTGTAACTGTACCAAGCAAATGAAAGGATGAGGAAACACCTTAACTCTGTCAGAATTTGAAATAGTGTTTCTTTATCCTACCTGTATGTTAGAGACTCCTTGCTAGCCAAGATGAAAACTTGCTTGTTGCTTGTTTAAATAGATTAATTTGTAATTGTTATTGTGGTACCTTTGATTCTTACAGTACACATACATTTAACAATGTGTACCTATTACCAACAACAGTGCAGTATAGTAAAATGTGGTTAGGGTGCATTCTGACTTACCGATGGTAAGTTGTTTGTTTGGTGTGGCTGAAATGACAGTAATGTTCTTTCAGCGGGGAAGAGTGAATTTTGCTTAGATATAATCTCTAACGTATTTTTATTTATCTTTTTAGTTATTCTAAGTCCCTTTGGATTAAATGGCACGCTCACAGGGCAGTCATTCAAGCTTTCTGATTCATCGACAAAAAAGCTTATTGGTGAATGGAAACAATTCTATCCTATCACATCTAACTTGAAGGAGGGATCTGAGGAAAAACAAGAAGAAATGGATTGGGAGGATGATTCTTTAGCTGCTGTTGAAGTCCTTGTTGGTAAGTGCTCTGATTACCTTTTAATTACTGAAATAAACTGGCAGGTTAGGTCTGCAAAATTCTGAATGCAAAATGACCCCATTTTATTCTTTTTGCAACTATTTGCAACTGCTGTTGGTCTTCTGTTTTTCTGTTTAATGCTCAGGCCTATCTAAAATGAGTTGCTGCTTAAAGTGGGTTTTGCAGACTTATTAGTAGGAGGTGTTTTTCTTCATGTGCCCTGAGAAGCAAGATTGTTTTTAAAATAAATTTAAAAAAAAAAAAAAAAAAGATAATCAAAAAACCCTAGACTATCACTGTTGACATCTGAGATGCATCAAAAGCATGTTGTACTGTTTCAGATTCTGTGCAAATTCAAATGGAACAGACATGCTTTTCAGGGTTGTCTTCAAAACCACAATCCTGGAGAGCTTAATGTACTCAGACACTGCATTTATCTGCTGCTGTTCCTAAAATCTAAGCCCCTGGGATGCAGTAGTTTGTTCCTCTGCTGTGGGCTATTGACCTTTAATTTGCCAACTAATGTAATAATTTCTCTGTAATGAGTATTACAAGCTTGTATTGCAGTGATGGCTGGAGACCCTGATGATGATGGGGAGGGGAATATTGTCAGTTTTACGTGATACTAAAAAGTATGTTCTCGGTCTTCTTTATAAAACAAAATGATAGAAGCAAGTAGTAGCATGTAGATGCCAGGGCTGACTCTGCCTGTATATACAAAGCCCTTTTTATTAATTCACCCTAATCTTGTGTATAAAGCAAATAATAAAGTAATGATGAGGGGTGACAACAGAGACTTTTTGTCCAAGGATAATGCTTTAGTGGGTAGAAAGGGTAGGTAAACTTATGAATGACTGGTAAAATGATCCATTTGTTGATTATTTTAAATGTAAGCTTTTGGTAAACAACTGTAAAATTGACTTGCTCTTTTTTTCAGCTGGTGTGCGAATGGTATACCCAGCATGCTTCGTTCTAGTTCCTCAGACAGACATCCCTGCTCCTAGTACAGTAGGGGCATCTCACTGTTCAACTACTTGCTTGGGTGTCCACCAAGTGCCTGCTTCCACAAGAGATCCTGCCATGTCTTCAGTAACTCTGACTCCACCGACATCCCCAGAGGAAGTTCAAACAGGTATAATAAAATTAGCTTCTGCACGTGGGAAATCATTTGGACGGCTTCTCCTTTAAATCTGGCAGTGTTTGGAAAGGATTCAGATGTTCTCTCTATAACTGATTTGTTACCAAAAATCACATTTCGTTAGTCATAAGTCTGTTGTAGTAAACCCAATTTTAATTGTTCAGTTGTGGGCAAAATTAACTTCAACACTTTTGTAAGTTGCTGAAATGAGGACTGCTTTTGTACCTGATGTTGTTATCCAGTACTTCAAATTTCTGTGGTCAAGTTTTTGTTTTTGTTTTTTTTCCTCTCTGTGTGTGGTTGTGTGCATGTATGTATTCTGGCATAGCTTTATAAACCTCATTGTGCATCTCGGTCATTAGTGAGGAAGGTGATGTTTTCACTGTTTTTCACAGTCCAAGGAAGATTCTTTGCAGTTAAGTTTCCAGTAAGGCTGTGTGCCCTCTGAACTGCGTGTGAGTAGTGGTTATGGTAAACTGCTTTAAGTCAAAGCAGGTAAGGCTCACTGATAGTTTCAGGTGGCTTTACATACAGCTCTTCTTGTGCAGAAGAGGTTTTGTTTGTTTTTTCCCCGCCAAGGTCTTCTGTTACCGTAGTTTGACCCTTTTTTTTTTTTTTTTTTTTTTTTTTTCCTATGAGAGGAAACCATGTTATAATAATCTGCTACTATACCTAAATTTTCTCTTTGTTTTTATTTCCTAACGTGGAGTTAAGAAGATACTATTCTTCCTAAGATGTTCCTGTGCTGGTTGACTTGGAGTAATAGTAGTTGTGAGTGTATCGCCTCATTGCCTAAAACTATTTCCTCTGGTGCTGCTTTTCAGTTGATGCTCAATCTGCCCAGAAATGGGTGAAGTTTTCTTCGGTTTCTGATGGATTTATCTCTGACAGTACCAGCCATCATGGTGGCAAAATACCTAGAAAGCTAGCCAATCAAGTGGTGGACAGAGTTTGGCAAGAATGCAATATGAACAGAGCACAGAACAAGTATGTACTCATTTTGTGAAGCTAAAAATACCCATGGTATCTTGTGTGTTCATTGTAGAAAGTAGTTCTGTTAAACATGCTGTGACTGCTAGTAGAAGGTGCTTTACTATTAGTAATAAAACATTTTAAAGAAGTGAATTTGTTCCTAACTAGTAGTTTGTTTAGTTCTCAGTTTAATATGTTAGTAAAAGGCTATTTATAATTTCTTTGCTGAATCCTGTGTCACAGAACTGCTCTTGAGGTTTGACAGGAGATAAGGAAAGAACATATGTTGATCCCAAATAACTCTCCCGATATTGAATCATAGGAGGAAGTATTCTGCTACATCAAATGGTTTGTGTGATGAAGAGACAGCTGACAAGGTAGCATCCTGGGATTTTGTTGAAGCCACGCAGAGGACAAATTGCAATTGTTCAAGGTACAGTACTTGGCAAACCTGCAGCCTAACAATGTACATCGAGATTGAAGTGCTCAGGAGAGGGCTCGTGATGACTCCTTTAGGAGTAATTAAGCAATAGCTGCTTGTAGGAAAGCTGTAACAAAATGTGTATCTCATATCCTAAATGTCATTGTAGGTCTTGAAACTCTGCCCAATAAGATAATGCAGAGGTTTTATTCAAGTGCTTCATCTGAGTGGACCTACTGGCAGTTCAGTGACAGTTCCCGAGTCTCGGGCTGGAATTCCTTAGGCCTGTGTATGGGTAGAAACTATCTCATTGGCAACTTTCTCGGGCTGCAATGGAAAGGGAAAGTCTATTTATTTAGGAATTAAGAACCTTTTCTAGAGGGCTGTGGCATTAGCCTTGACGGGAGAAAGGTGTTAATCAACAGCAAGATGATTGTAGCATTGTGTCTTGATGAATATGAAAAAGAAACCGAAACCTGCTTTACTTTTGGGAAATATGGCATTCCATGGGTGGTTGTATATAAAACTGCTTTTCTGTGAGTTGATTGCCAGTGTATGTTTTTTATATTAGCTGGGGGAAAAAAAGGATGAAAACACAAGGGGAAAGTCTGAATTTAACTTCCAGTTTTTGTTATGACTTTTGTTTTGAAACTGTGCAATGACACAGGCTGTTAATACAGGTGTTTAAAATAAATGGAAACATTAATTTTGGTGAATTCTCAATTTCTGTACTTACGGCAGAATACTAATCTTTAGGTGACCAAAGTGTTGCAAAGTTCTAAACGCTTTCTCTGATTTAAATGTTATACTGATTACCTTGCAATGAATATTGGAATCTTAAAAAAAATTAATGTCTGGAGGATGTAGCATTTTGAAAGAAATGCATTTTTTCCTCCTTTATTGAAATGGTTGGTTTAATTTCTGTGGAAATACTTGTGTCCTGAGAAGAGCTGGGAGATGGAGGAGGATTAAATATTCTGTTAAAAGGAGAATTTAGATATGATAGCACTAGTTAAGAGAAAACAATCGGTTAACTGTGTGAGGTGTGTGTTAGAAATACGCAGTTGCCTAAAGAGAAATTGCAAAGACTTAAAACCCCTTATTCTCTGTATTTTGAATTCTAGGCGGTGCAAAACATGTGTATGTGTATGAGAGTTTAAAGTAAAAATAGATTTTGATACCTCTTACCTTTTATTCCTGCCTAATCCTGTTTTTTTTGATGCAAGTTGCATGCTTCTTAACTTTCCTAATGGAAGAGTGGCAAAGAATACCCAGGCACTAAGGATGTACATGCAGCTCAATAGCTTAATCATAAACATTTCAGTCTAGACATCGGTATTTCATGTCTCTTATTCTATAAGATGATCTAGAAAGTTTGCATCTTGAACTTCAAGATGAAATGTTTAAGCTCAAGTGCATTTATACTGGGAAAAAACCTAACTGTATTAATGCAGTTGAGACATTGAGTTTTTCTTTTTTCCACACTTGCTAAATTTATAGGTAAATAGCTACAAAAGCTTTGAAATAGCTTTTGTAGGACTGAGCTTGGCTTCTAGATTCTTGATGTTAATTCTCTACTCCTTAACCCATAGAGACTTGGATAGCACTATTGGTTAGTATTGATGCTTGAATTCAAAAATTCATTCACTAATTCATATGTTGTTCTACTGATTCATCAGTGTTGGCAGAAGTTAAAAGTGACAACGTGTTCATGTGACTATCTATTTCTGTTAAAAGCAGTTATAAAATACTGTCTTCAGTTGTGAGGATTATGTGTGTGTTTGGCTCATAGGACAGCTTTTCCAGTTTTTTTAAATGGTATTCTAAAATCTTGCAATGCTACTCAAGTCATTCAAATTAAGTTATGGTCAGAAAGAGGCAGCTTCACTTCAGAATGGTATCAGTTTCAGACTTCTATAGTCGGCTGTTTAATGGCTTAGAAGCGGGTTCTTATCTAGTGAAAAAGAACATGATAGACATATTTGAAAGATTAATGTGAAGTATTTTCCCCTATATTAATTCTGCAGGCACAAAAATCTCAAACCAAGAAATTCAGGTCAACAGGGGCAGGCACCACCTGTGGGCCAACAACAGCAAGCAGCTCCAAAGCACAAGACAAATGAGAAGCAAGACAAAGGGGATAAGCCACAGAAACGCCCTTTGACTCCTTTTCATCATCGTGTATCTATCAGTGATGATGTTGCCATGGAGGCAGATTCAGCGAGTCAGAGGCTTGTGATGACTGCACCAGACAGTCAAGTGAGATTTTCAAATATCCGAACTAATGATGTAGCAAAGACTCCTCAGATGCATAATGCTGAAATGGCAAATTCACCTCAGCCACCACCACTTAGTCCTCACCCGTGTGACGTAGTTGATGAAGGGGTAGCTAAAGCTCCTTCTACTCCTCAGAGTCAACATTTCTACCAGATGCCAACACCAGACCCCTTGGTTCCCACAAAAACAATGGAAGACAGACTCGATGGCTTGTCTCAGCCTTTTCCAGCTCAATTTCCTGAAGTTATAGAGCCTACAATGTATGTTGGTACTGCAGTGAATTTGGAGGAGGATGAAGCTGATACTACTTGGAAGTATTATAAAGTTCCAAAGAAAAAGGATGTGGAATTCTTACCACCTCAGCTTCCAAATGATAAGTTGAGAGATGATCCAGTAATACCTGCTGGACAGGAAAATGTAACATCAGTTACAGAGTAAGTAGTGCTTAATACTATAGTAATAACGTGAGAAAGTGAGGAAACTGAAAGGCCAAAGGCAGTAGTTTCTCATTATAAGCAAGCTTGTCACTAAAGCATGATGATGTTCTCATCAGCTCCAGCAGTAATGCTGAGTGTGTGAGCATAACTATCTGTGCTGTCCACRTACAAGAAGATAATACTTGTGAAATGTGAGTGCGAAGCACAGTCAAATAGGTAGTAAGACTTTCCAGCTTTTTCTCATTAGAACTCTGATTTAGCAGATGGCAATGAAGTTTATTTTTTCTACTGTAAAATTAATCTGTAGCCAAATTATGCCTATTTGGGACTTAAAGTCATCTGTCCCCGTCCCCTCTGCCCCCCCAAAAAAGAAAGAACTTTCTCATTTTAATATTTGCTTTCTTCATTATTTGAAGAAAGCATGGATGGTCTCAGCTGCAGACTTATACCATTAAAGATAAAAGTTTCTTCTACCTCAGTTCTCCTCTTGTCTTTATTCAGAAAAGCTGGTATTTAAATGGCTGATTGGAACAATGACGAAGCTAATCTGGTTTCCTGGAAGATGTTAACTTTAATGTAGGCTGCAACCGCTTTCTAATATCAGGAATTTATCTCTGGAATAAGTAACATAAACTGGTGTTCTCGCACATGGTGCATTCTCTCTGTGTTGTTGTTCAAAAGGCTTAAGGATTTGAGGTTATCGTTCAAAGAAAACAAGTGACTGGTGTGTCTACTGTTTCTGCTCTTGGACCTCAGATCATATGGGAAACCCTCGTTCATTAAACAAAGGTTGTCTAACTTGAAGAAATACTGAGACAGTCAGACTAGATCCTTATTAGAACCTCAGCCTTTGAGCTACAGGAAATGTATTGAGAACATTTATTATTTTATTTTAACATAAGCTAATATTGTCTTGAAATAAAGTATGTGTAGTCTATAACTGTTTAAAAAGGTTTTTGTTGAATAAATAGAGTTTATTTCTGAAAGCTAGTGTTATCTAGCACCAGGTTTTAAAATGTTCTCTGCTGCTATCTGTTTCAATCAGGATAAAGGAATTGGTCACTTTTTTGATATTGATAGTTTTGATAAATTATGGAGCTTCAAGGCAATGGAGGAAGAAAATAACACTAGTGGTTTTTGTGTTAAAACTTATGTTTGAGCTCTGTTTTACTGCAGAATGAATCGACATTGATTTTTCTTTAGCAGTTAAAGCAAAAATAAACTCTCCAAAAAAGACCACCACCAAAGAAACCCGAAACCACCACCAAACAAAAAAAAAACCCATAAGAACAAAAAACCTGAAGCAAAACCACTTGGCCTTCTGGGTTGTGTCTCCTTTCCTGTTGTACTGCGTAAGAAATTCTTCCTGTCATCCATCTTTTACACCACTTCCTTGTGAGGACATATGGCAGGAAAAGGATGGTAATGGGAAGCAACAGGTGCTGACAGGGCTGTTTAATAGCAGTGTAAATTTAACATGATTGGGACCTGGATGCAGAGGTGACAAACTTTGGCCTAGGGTTGTGATCGAGGGATAAAAAATGCATCTTGAATGCACCCAGAGCTGCCACTGTCAACTCACTTGCTGTTGATTATTTTTGGTCCAAAATTTTTTTTTTTCCTGTTTAAGTGAAAGGAGACTCTTAATGTGATCAGTATCAAAATGAGGGGTGGTTTTTTTTTGTGGTGTGTGTTTGGTTGGTTGGTTGGTTTTTTTTGTTTTGTTTTGTTTTTTGGGTCTTTTTAGGAGTTAGTGTACTTAATCTGTGGTAGAAGAGTTGAAGCAGCTACTCACAGGACTGAAATTTTATGTTGATTTTCTGTTTTGTTGCTGGCAGTGGAAAGCCACTGATGGCAATCACATTGACTTTGCTGCGTAGGAAAGCTGTGAGAAGAAGTAAATATGCTGTAGCTGTTGGTCTGTTCTTGTACACATTTTCTTAGCCATATCTTTTGTGTTCATTGTTTAAGAGTTTACATTAGCTAGTGCATGTCTCAGCTCTTTCAAGATGTGCATTTATAGGATTTTTAGTGCTTTTTTGGCCTTGAATTCATTTCAGCCAACCAGACAGAGAAAGATATGCTCTACTTCAAAATTTTCTTTTTTCTGTTCAAGACACGGTCTTTCCTTGTATGGCTTCTCATTTGATTTAACAACTTACTGAACATTCCCACCCCCCCCCCCAAGTATCTGGCTATTAACTTCTCTTCCTCTTTGGTGGTTAAAAATACTGGAAGCTGCTGCTTGCTTTCGCTATGTATTTTTCCTGGTGTTTAATTCCTTGTTCCTAGAAAGTTGTTCCTGTCTGTGTCTCTTCCCCCCCGATGGTAATTTTTGCAGGATTTAGAGAAGAGGAAATCCTCAACTCCATCAAGTGCTACTCCAGACATAAATGCCAGTGGTGCTTGACAAAGCCACACCCATTGCACTGTTGTCTGGAGCAGTCGTGCTGTGGTGGTCATGCCTAACACAAGATTCCATTGAGTATGGATGACCAGCATGGATGGATTTGACAATGTTGTTGGCTGTGAGGTGTTTCTTTGGAAAGCTTGTTTCTAGGAAGTCTTTTGACAAAGTAAAACTGTTTCTGTGTCCTTTCTCATACCACGTAGTTGACAGGGATGTACAGGGCAGCGAGGAGGACTCTGAGGAATCACCATGCCTTTTTGTGTGCCGAATTACAAGGTTGAACTCTTTGAATTGTTCTGTATCATGCTTTTCTTTCTGGTCTCTTGGAGGAGAAATGTAAGCCTGTCTTATTCTAAACCCCAGATTAGTGTCTGCATCTAGGCTGTCAAAAACAAGCCCTACTAATTGTGAGACACATCAGTTTCTTATGAGATAGCATTTCCTTTTGGATAGAGGCTTGAGAAGGGAAAAAATAGATATGTTGGAACCTGTGTTTGAACTTGAAGTATCCCACTGTAATCTTCATTCTTGCAATGCCCCTTTTTCATTTCATGCGTGAGACTTCTGTAAACGCTTCTTACTGGTCATTCTGTTGCTGTTTGGGAGGAGGAGGTATCGGAGCAAGAAGAAATCGTGCACCTACATCAGTCTGACACTCCTGAAATACTTGTCATGTTTGAAGGAATACCTTCCTCACATGGTGCCTCTTGTACACCAGGATACATAAAATAAAGTTTGTTTAGGGGCAGAAGATAGAGGGGCATATGTGTAGCTAATAATCATAACATAGTTTTCTACTTGCCAATATCTCTTTTTGCTGGTGCAATGTTATATCCGTGAAACTAATAATCCTGATACAAAAACTTAATTTCTGTGTACTTATCAACTCCATTTTTGGCTCCAAATGTTAAGAAAAGAAAAATGCTGACAAGGGCAAATGTAGTTTTTATTATTCTCATTAGCAAATTAGATATTGGTGTGTTGCAAGCTTTATTTGTATTGATATAAGTGATATAAATGACTACTAAACATAGTGGCATTTGTGTGCTTTAGTAGTGGTTATTGCTTGGGCTTTTTGGATAGCTAGGCTTTGTGTACAACAGAGTGGTGGTCTGTTTGTGTTAGACACAGACGGGTATTGGGAGGGTTGGCATACTTTCTACATTTAAATGAATTAAATGTTCAGGAATTAGATTCTTAAAATATGGAACATCCACGTTTAATCACTTCTTTCTGATCATTTGTTAGAACGTGGATGGGGAATGGCAATGAGTAATTTTTTAACCTGGTTTCTCTTAGTGGATATAGATAGTTTAATACATTTGCACTTTATTATAAATGACAGCTACGACCTGGGACAAATTACTAATCTTTATCTGAATTGACAGTGCTTGAGGAGAGATGGGCAGAATGAATCACACTGCTGTATCTGATGTGTGTAAGGAGGTTCTATTAAATGACTAATGATTTAATCTTTTTCCCAAAAAGTTTTCTGAAGCTGGGGTGGAAAGGAAGAAAGTGGGAAGGGAAGATGAAGTTGTTCTTGTAAAGGCTGTGGGATAGCAAAAATATTTCCACGTAATAAATGATAAGTAATACTTTGTGATTTTTATTTTTCTTCTATTCAGATTAATGGTGCAATGTAGGAAACCTTTAAAGGTTTCAGATGAACTGGTGCAACAGTATCAGAGTAAAAACCAATACCTAGCAGCAGTAGCGACGGAAGCTGACCAGGAACCTGAAATCGATCCTTATGCCTTTGTTGATGGTGATGTGGAATTCTTATTTCCTGATAGTAAAAAAGATAGGCAGAACATTGAGAGGGAAGCCGGGAAGAAACACAAGGTGAGTAAAGGAGTGAGGATACAAGTCAGTGATGAGATTAAAACAAATTGCTTTAGTCACCAAATATAATTTAAATCCTTCTCTGTGTATTTAGAAGTACATTAAAAAAAATTGTATTCTAGCAGAAATGATCAATGAAATTATGCAGCATGCCTCTAACCACACCTAAAATTTTTTTGGCACACTGGTGGTGCTATTGCATTGGGGTTTATGGCTTATACTGGGAGAACGCTGCTGGATCGGAACAAAAATCAATCTGGCTCAGTAGCCTTTCTGTAGAAATGGGTGATAGAAGGTGCTTGGGGAAGAGAGGAAGAGCAAGGCAAGTGCTTTTTTCATGTGTGGAAAGGTTTGGGGGTAGGTGAGGTGTGAACTCTGACTAGTTGCCTGGACAGTGAATTTAATTTTTTTTTTTTTTTTTTTTTTTTTTTTTTTACTTTATTTTTTTTTTTTTTTTTTTTTTTTTTTTTTTTTTTTTTTTTTTTTTTTTTTTTTTTTTTTTTTTTTTTTCACTTTAGTCAGTACTAACTATATGAGGCTTCTACTTAAAACAAAAGTACACCCTCCAAAAAAGGAGAAAATATAACTGCGTTGGGAGCTTGTATACGAAATAAATTTGCTTATTAGGACTAGTTGTGTGTGTACGCACTCCTGGTATCCAGAGTTTCATTCAATAACTAGTATAGTTAATGTATAGTGTTTTTCAATAAGGTGTTGTAGCAAGAATCCACAGCTTGCTTTTTAAATTAATCCCCAACACAAAAACTAAGATTTACATTCTTATCTGTGCTCATCATCTGTGTGTTGCTAGCATGTCTTCTGTATTCCAAGCTTCCTTCTCCCTGAGCAAGTGCCACTAACCAGACCCCCAGACTACACCTTGCTGAGCTAGAAGGCTAATGAGGACCTGATACTTCTGATATGTACAAGAATTCCCATAGGGAGATAAAATGCCCTCCACCTCCCCAGTTAATTAAAGCAAACTTTCCTACCTTTTTTTTTTTTTTTTTTTTTTTTT
>JAYKAV010003321.1:2223015-2242048 GCA_035582835.1 Phoebastria nigripes | reverse complement strand
TGGAAATAGTTCTTAAGATGTCTTTATTTTTTTAATGAATGTATATTGCCAATGTTTTTGTAATGTTTGTTTTTCTTTGTAGATGCCCAACGTATTGCTGCTCATGCTCGCACTGCATCAACTAGCCTGTTCCATGAAACAGACTTAGTGGTCTCTTATACTGACCTTGACAATCTCTTCAATTCTGATGAAGATGAACTAACAGTAAGTGATGTGCAAAAGTAATGGCAGCTGCTAGACAAAAAACTGCAAGGAACAAGTATGTCTTTTTGTGATTTTGGGTTGGGTTTTTTTGGCATTTGTGGGAGAGGTTGCAAAACATGCATATAAGCAAGTGCCATGGCTCCTTTATAGCAGATGTACTGTTCTGGTTGATGCATACAATCATATTTTTGATACAAACAAGCTTTTGATCTTATATCCTTACGATCCAGGCAGTATATGCTTCTTGAATATACCTTTAGTTATAATTGTACAGATTGACAGTGGTACTAGTGCTCTTTTCCTATGGTCTAGGTTCTGTTTAACTAGTCAATAAAGGTAATACTGAAACAAAACAAAAACTTCTGAAAGAGAGGAGGCATTTAAATACATGGACATTCTGCCAAATAAGCTGCTTCATTGCAGCAACTATTATCTTGGAACAGTTTCTCTTGCAGTCTCTGATGTCTCTGAATCCATTATCTTTCTAGTTTCTATTTCAATACTGTTTGTAATCAGTTGTCTTTTCTGAACTCTGCTTTGCTCTATGCTTAATCCTAAATCCCCTTACCCAGACAAAATGCCCATCAACTTTAATGGGAGCTGTAGCTGAGTAAGAGCTGAAGGATCTTAATAGCCATCAAAGGTCGTCATTATGTAAAGCAACTGTATTTGCTCTTAAACATGAAGACTCTTATTTTCTATAGACTTYAGTACTGTCTAAACATTGTAAAATATATCTCTTGTTCTTTTAATTTCAACAGCTTTTCTTCCCTGTACCTCTTGTTCCAGGATTTGTGTTTCTCTATCTTTTCTATTCCTGTTCATGTGGTAACATCAGTAATGTTAGCATGGCTTTGGGAGTGTGTATGTTTTTTCTGATAGATTTTGGGCAGCCCTATTTAGCTTTTTTTAATATGTCTGCTAACAGGCTGAGAGTTATTTTATAACTGGTCTTTCATTTTAATAGCATCATGATTTGATGGGAGAGCATTCTCTGAGTTACAAGTATTAAGGGAGGACAAGTGTAACCCCAACTACTAGCATTGGGCTTCTGATTTATTTTAATTTTTCTAAATATTATACAAAGTCTCAGCTTTGTATGTCCACTGCACATGAAATTTCCTGTTAGCAGGAAATATGAACATGTGTTCAYGTCTGAAGTGATTTTATTACAATACTTCTTTTCTTTCTTAGCCTGGATCTAAAAGAACAGTGAATGGTGCTGATGACAAATCTAACTGCAAAGAGGCAAAAGCAGGAAATCTAGACCCACTGTCATGCATAAGTAAGCTTTATTTGTTTTTTCTAAATAGAATACTAGCTCTAAACATTTGATTGCTTAATATGTTCTGGGAATTTGGAAACATACGCTTCATTTGCCCTACTGAAATTTTAAGACAAAGGAAATGCTTCAGAATGTATTCATGCTCTAAAGCCTGCTTTTAATCTGAAATTAGGCACTGCAGATCTCCATAAAATGTATCCAACTCCACCTTCATTGGAACAACATATTATGGGATTTTCTCCAATGAACATGAATAATAAGGAATATGGCAGTATGGACACTACACTTGGAGGAACAGTACTTGAAGGGAATAGCTCTAGTGTGGGAGCTCAGTTCAGAATTGAAGTAGATGAGGGTTTCTGCAGCCCCAAACCTGCTGAAATAAAGGTAGGTAGTGCTGACAGTCCTGATAAATGTTTCTAATGATTATTGTTTAGTTTATTACTTAATCCTGAATAGGAAGTGTGGGAAGTGAAATACAATTTGTAACTTGTCCCCTGCATTATACTGGGGTAGGTAATGCACATTCTAGTAAGTAGTATATAGTATTTTACTACTTAAGCTTCAAGAAAGGGTAATACATAATTAGCCATTAGTAAGCTGAAGGAATGTATTTCAGTAATTGTAGTTCATTGTTTGCTTTGGGTTGGCATATTGCTTTTTGGAGAACCACGGGTGCCAATGATGTGTGTATAAATCTAACTTTCTCTTTTCAGCTATATCAGGATTAAATATTAAAGAACTACTGCTCGAACTTAGTCACACTTTTTTTGAGAAGCATTTTAATTGCTGTAGTGATCTAATTTACATGCTGACGCTTTACCATGTCTAACTTCTAGGATTATTCTTACGTTTATAAACCTGAGAATTGTCAAGCTTTAGTGGGATGTTCCATGTTTGCACCACTGAAGACGCTTCCCAGCCAGTGTCTTCCTCCCATCAAACTGCCAGAAGAATGCATTTATCGCCAGAGTTGGACTGTGGGAAAGTTGGATTTACTTCCTCCAGGACCTGCCATGCCATTCATCAAAGATGGGTATGACCTGTGCCGCAAATGTTTAAGCTTTGTAAGGTGTTCAGTTATCCACACTATAGGAAGTACCCCTAATTTTTTTTTTTTTGTAAACCTGTAATGAGAAATATTTGTAAAGACACACTATGTTTATACAACTGACAAGAGCCTTTAAAAAAATCCTTACGATTAAACCTTACTGTAAGAGACTGTCTTCTCAAATAGCTTCTTAACTGTGCATACTTTTTATTTGTTGTCTCATTTAAAGGTTTCTTGGGGAAGCTTAATGGTGCAAGTCCAGTTTTAATAAGTAATGAAGATGGTAACAATCAAGATAAATGTAAACTTGGGACTTGTTTTTGTGGTGGTGTTGTAGGTACTGTAAGGGCTTAGTAGGTGGTGCTTCTGTTTCTTAAATTATTTTCTTAAATAGCAGTAATCTCAGCTGTATTGGGACTAGGAAAACATTTCCTCTGGTTGGAAGCTATGCCCATTGTGACATTGCCTGGTAACAGCAGTACTGCAGTAGGCATTTCTGTAATCTGCATTTAGTAGTGATGGTCTTGCTGGCAGTTCTTCATGAAGAAACTAGTTATTCCTCTTTCTCTTCTGCATTACTAGCTGGTATAAATACATAGCCTCCTTRTTGTCTAATCCATTTATTGATAAAATTACATGAATATTAAATCTTGGAGTAAACACAGACGTTGCTTCTGTTAGGGTCATTCATAAGCAATATGTTTCCAGGTCTCATTAGCCTAATAGGTCTTTGGAGATACTCAGCTGCTTAGGAAAGAAAATGTTAAACGTTTCCAGGTGATATTTTTCTCGTGGATCCAGCTGAATCTGCTGTCGATAGACCCGGTATATTTTCTTAGTGTGTGTCAACACAATGTGTAAATAAAACATGAACAAAAAAGGTGTCCTTTAGACTCCATACAGTTTATAATTTATTCTGACCACACATGTTTCCTGGAAGCTTTGTGCAAAGGAAGAGATGAAAGGAGGTGGGGAAAGATTCTTTCACAGTGCTGTCAGTGGAAGTCCTGCAAAGTCATTTAGAACAAATGCTCTTGAAGTTCCTTAGGGAATGAAAATCTTGCTGTGGATTATGAAAGACTAGTTTAAAAAAGCAAATATTAATTAGGAAGGTCCTTCTTTAGAAATTTGAGACTTAAACTTCAAAAACAGTATGTTGTGTACTTAAAGTATTTCCTTCTTCTTGTGGCTGCTATTAGTGATGGAAGCACTATGGATCAAGAGTATGGCCCTGCATACACACCACAAACTCATACTCCGTTTGGAATGCCACCAAGTAGCGCACCTCCCAGTAACAGCGGAGCTGGAATTCTCCCTTCTCCTTCCACCCCTCGTTTCCCAACTCCTAGAACACCAAGGACTCCTCGAACACCTCGTGGAGCTGGTGGACCTGCAAGTGCACAGGGTTCAGTTAAGTATGAGAACTCTGATTTATACTCACCAGCTTCCACACCATCGACATGTAGACCGCTTAATTCTGTTGAACCTGCAACTGTGCCTTCCATTCCAGAGGCACACAGTCTTTATGTGAATCTCATCCTCTCAGAGTCTGTAATGAATCTCTTCAAAGACTGTAACTTTGACAGCTGCTGCATATGTGTTTGCAATATGAACATCAAAGGTGCTGATGTTGGAGTTTACATTCCTGATCCAACGCAAGAGGCCCAGTATAGGTGTACCTGTGGTTTCAGTGCTGTTATGAATAGAAAATTTGGCAACAGTTCTGGACTGTTTCTTGAAGATGAATTGGATATTCTGGGACGTAATACAGAGTGCGGCAAAGAAGCAGAAAAACGCTTTGAAGCTCTCAGAGCTACTTCTGTTGAACATGGCAGTGGAGGACTGAAAGAACCTGAGAAACTGCCTGATGAGTTAATACTGTTGCTGCAGGATCAATGCACCAACTTGTTCTCACCGTTTGGAGCAGCAGATCAAGATTCCATTCCTAAAGTTGGTGCAGTTAGCAACCTGGTACGTGTAGAAGAAAGGGATTGTTGCAATGACTGCTACTTAGCCTTGGAACATGGACGGCAGTTCATGGACAATATGTCAGGAGGGAAAGTTGATGAAGCACTTGTGAAAACTACTTGCTTGCACCACTGGTCAAAAAGAAATGGTAAATATTGAAAACGGCTTATTTTCTACTTGTCCACCTATGAATTTTTTTTAAGGGTTCGTTTTTTATGTTTTTCCTTTGTGAATATTGGATGCTTAAGACTGTTTTTCCACCTGCATGCTTGCATAAACTTCTATTTTAATGGTGTTCAGAATAACCATTCCTTTACGTTCTGTGCTGGTACCATACACCAAGCAGAGTGTAGGCCTTGGCTACCATCAATTGTAAATTCCTGACGTAAATTTGAAGTGTAATGTAAGACCACAGTAACTGTCCACAACACTTTGCTAGGCTTATTCTTTTAAAGCAGCTTTTGGTGACTGCATCTACAGAGGCTCTGTGGAATGAGTATACGTAGGAAGTGTAGGTGGTTCAAATGGTGACTGTATTGTCAAGGCTACTGTGGTAGAACTAAACAAGATTTATGATTCAGTTGGCTTCCCCCCCCCTCTTCTTTAAGGGGGGGTGGTAGTTTAATGGCATGTGTGGCAAATAAAGCATTATTGTAGCCTTCACTGTATGTTGGATCTGCCAGAGATCCTTGGATTTTTCCTTCTGGGGCCTGACTAATGACATACTGTCTCATGGAATACCCTTTATTGTGTGTGTATTTGCATACTTCTCCTCTCAATAATAGTCCTTTCAAGTAGCAACTCTAGCAGGGTGAACAGTGAAATATGAAACTTTGATAGCAGTTAGCTGCGATTCATAGTTGTTAATGAGGATGAGGAGGACTAACAGTAAAACAGAGCTAGGTTTCTGTGTGTCGGTGGGGGGATTAAGTTTGAAAGTCCAGGCTATAGATAAATCAATGTTTTCAGGCACCCAGGAGAAGGCTCAGTGTTACTGTGACCTTGGTATTTTGGATTAAAAGATGTAAAGATACTTTTAAACAAAAGGCTATGAAATTATAGCCATCCCAAATTTTGTGTCAGCTTTTTATTCTTAAACACTGTACGTTAAATGGCATAGTGGTGGCAAGCTGATGAAATGGGCTGTGACTGTTTGAGGCTTCCCTCAACTTCTGTGAAGTGAGCACTGGGTGGCAGTCTGCCTAACCCTCCTTTATTTGGAGGGAAAATCCTGTAGTTTAAGGGTTGTACAACTTGTTTGTAATTTTTGTAATTTTTTATTTTTTTTTTTTTTAAATTGTAGGGTTTTTTCCCTTAGTTGAAAGCCTTACCATCTTATGATTTAAAGGGAAAAAACTCTACAGAAAAAAAAATAATTTAAAAAAAAATCCATTTGTGTTTTTTATAAGTGGCTGAGAGGGGAAGAGGGAGAACTCTAAATCTGTGTGCTTAACTTTTTATATCATGGCCTTTGGGTGGCCTGCATGTACGTTTCAGAAGAGAGTGACTTTGTTTAACATCAAGGTGGTTTAGGATTCTGGGTTGTTTGTGGAGGGCTTTATTTTATCCTGTTCTTGCAGTAGGCCTTGACAATTTTTTGTCCTTTCAGTTGTGGATGTGAGCATGCAGTGTTCCCAGGACATCCTTCGTATGCTCCTGTCGCTCCAGCCGGTTCTTCAGGATGCAATTCAGAAAAAGCGAACAGTCCGGTCTTGGGGTGTGCAAGGCCCCCTCACATGGCAACAGTTTCACAAAATGGCTGGCAGAGGCTCTTACGGTAAACTGCTGTGTAGACTCCTGTCTGTTAACAATCTCTACTTGATCTGGCCACCAAACCTCAGTGTCTGGATGGTGTTCAGCCTATTGGAATTCTAAACAGCATTTGACCTTTCTTTAAACTAACAAGAGCTATTAGACAGGGGAGAATTGTTCTCTTTAGAAAAACAGAAAATATTTATATTCCTTAAAACAGTAAATGAATTAAAGATATGTTTATTTAAAATTAACAGCTTCGATTGCACTGTTTATATACACCTGACACTTCTCCAAGTGAGGGACTGAAATTGCAAAGATGGATTTCATATTAAAAACAGTAATTGCTCTGTTTTTTTTACTCAAAAGAATTACTCCACTTTAATTACTCTAAAAATAGCATAGTTAAAAATACTAGCTTTGAAATGCTTGAAAAGTGTGCTTTATTGCTCGGTAGTTTCAGAACTATGTTGAAGATCTGAGGTTATCCAGTGTGTTGTCTATGGTAAATATTTGGAGTGGCCAACACGTGATGCACGTTTACAGATACACGGTAACTTTTGTGCACTCCAGATTTAAACTGACTTCATTAGCATATGAGATTGATTTACCACTATGTAGAAGAGTAACCTTTGAGCGGCAGATCTTTTGTAGCTGTGTTGAGAACATGGTAATTATACGTGTAAATGCATGCTTTTGTGTGGAGGTTTTTTTTTTCCTTCTGTGGTCCTTTTACATATCTGCTTAGACTATTTACATTTCTTGCCTCTCTTTTTGATCACTCTGTGGGGAAGGCTTCCTGGACAGTAAAGATCTGTTCCTCATTGTCTGTATACTGATAGAAATATTAAACAACTGTGGAACTTCTTCTTGAGGCCCAGAGAGATTTCAAATAAAAATAATTAGCTGATGCATTTTTGCAGAGGGTTGGATCATACATGCAGGTTTTTCATTTGTATCTGTTAAAATGAGAACTATTGCATTTATAATCAGTGCTACTTCCTGTTAGATGCTGGGAATGCTAGTGTTTTTTCTAGTCATGTTTCCTAGAAGCCGGGTGTTAATTTTAAGCTTTCTGCATCATATATTGGAAAATGTGTCTTGCTTTTCCAGGAACTGATGAGTCCCCGGAACCCCTGCCAATCCCAACATTTTTGTTGGGATATGATTATGATTTTCTGGTGCTGTCGCCATTTGCTTTGCCGTATTGGGAGAGGCTGATGTTGGAACCTTATGGATCTCAAAGAGATGTTGCTTATGTTGTGGTGTGCCCTGAGAATGAGGCTCTGCTGAATGGAGCAAAAAGCTTCTTTAGGGATCTGACTGCAATATACGAGGTACATTATTTATGGCAGTTAGCAGTGAAATGGATTTTTGAAAGATTGTTTCTAATACATACTCATAACTACTTATCAGGCTTGTTTCATGATATAAACACTTGCACACTATGCTGTCTTGGAAGGCTGCTAGAAAGGGTTTTGGGAATGGGCACTTGGAAGATAAGGGTTGTTCATGCTGCTCACCATTCCTTTTAGAAATAGCTGTTTTGAGACTCTTTATCTGACAACCGCCACTCAGTGGTAAAACTCTGCATTACCACTTTAATTGTTTTAGCTACATTTAATTAATTAATTAATTAAATGCATGTATTACTTGAATTGTGATTAAGATTAGAGTAGATGGTGTATCAACCTGTTTTTCTTGCATTTAGGAAAACCTSAAAATAAACCATAAAATCACTATGAAATATTGCATACTGGTGTAGTATTCTAGAATTAAATGTTACTTTGGAATATCATAACTAAACTATGAATTCTCTGTCTCTACATATATGCTCCTTTGTGTGATATTTAACAGTTTTTAAGGCTTACAAATTCCTTATCTTGCATCTTCTATTTTACCTTCTTTGCAGTCATGCAGGCTTGGTCAGCACAGACCTATCTGTAAGTTATTGCCTGATGGGATCATGAGAGTTGGACCTACTGCTTCAAAGAAACTTTCTGAGAAGTTGGTCACAGAATGGTTCTCACAGACAGCTAATGCCAACAATGAAGCGTTTTCCAAACTCAAGCTATATGCCCAAGTTTGCAGATATGAGCTGGGTATGAAATTTTTTTTTTTTAGGGTTTATTTCATACAATTACCACTTACTCCATTCCAGTAGAGGAGAAGAAATCATTGCATTTATTCATTGAGTCTTATTGTTTGTTGCAGTTTTCTGGTTTTAAGCTTGGGGGAAAAAAAAAATCCAAACCCCCCATATATTTAGATATGTGCTAAAATGGCTTCTTACCATCTAGCAGTATCTTTAGGGAATGGCAGTGTTGCTGCTTGACAGGGACTTCGGTTGTCTTTTTGTATTGGTGACTTAAATTCTGAAGCAGTGATTTCTAGCAATTCCACATGGCTGAAAAAAAAAAAAATTAAAAATGGATTTCTGGATATTTCTGAAAGAGTCTTATGAGACTACTAGAATTTGAAAATTTAATACAGGTATTTTAATTTGAGAGGTAAAATGTATGCCAAGGGTTTGCTCTCTCTTTTGTTAGAACTATAGACTTATGTAGATGAAGTATGCTTAAAAACAGCTGCAATATAAAATTTATGCTTTTTTCTGTTTTTAGGTCCTTATCTTGCTTCTCAGCCTTTGGACAGTTCTTTACTTTCCCAAACAAATCTGGTCCCTTCCTCCAGCCAGCCAGCCTCTGCTCTGCCCCCAGTGACAGCTAATGCTGGAAATCCTAACACTCCGTCGTCTGCTCCTGCAGCTCCCACCAGTAGTACTATGACAGCAACATCAAACAGTGCCATGTCTTCTGCAGCTACTACAGCTAATTCAACGTTGACTACCACTGCCCCATCATCCTCTTCTGCCAGTATAGGCAGTGGGATACCAACAAGCAAGCCTTCTTCATTTCCGCCTTTTAGCAGTATGAACAATACCACTTCTGCCTCCCTGCCCACTCAGGCTACAACAGTCCAAAATGGGCAAACAGGAGGACAGCAGCAACAGTCAACACTGCAAACAGCAGGGATGTCTGGAGATACTACTTCAGCGCCTGCACAGCCCCATCCAGAGGTTTCTGAAAGGTAATGGACTGCTGAGTCAAACCTGCTTCGGCTGAAAAAACCCCTCAGCTCAACTAATGTGAACCTATTAAGGCCGCTCTCACCCCCTCAATACAAATCTTTTATTTCTTTTCTAGTCACCAGGCTGCTTTTTAGGGAGAATGAGAGTTCGTTCATGGTGGAGCTGAACTTTTTGGTTCCAGTCTTAGCTGCAGTTCTAATTGCATCTCGGTGTCTGCTGTGGTACAAAAATAAACGTTCTCTTTTTTCTTCTCTCTCTAAAGAGAAAAAATTCACCAAACTACTCAATTCTGTATTTTAAAGGGGGGGAAATAGATAACTGGCACCATCTTGAAGTTCTACTTTCTGTTATCAAAGTTACAGTAGTAAAGACAGGTCTTACTGAGAGACTGGCCTTGTAGGTATTCTTGTTCCCCAGTTGAATCAATAGAACTGTGTGTGGTTGAGCTTCTGTAATAAAGCAGGCTAAAGAAAAGACAAGCGATACTGAGTTGCTGTTAAGCTCACATGCAAAAATGAAATAAAAAGACTATTTTTTACACTACAGTTGACTCAAAGGTCCTTCAGATTAATATTTGGCAATTTGATCTTAGTTTTAAAGTAAAAATAAATCATTATAAAACTCAGCTTTTTGTAACTGGTTTCAAAATTTCATTTCCAGCACTATGGATCGTGATAAAGTTGGAGTCCCTACAGATGGAGATTCACATGCTATCACCTATCCACCTGCAATTGTAGTTTACATAATTGATCCTTTTACATATGAAAAAAAGGATGAGAACAGTAGCTCATCTAGTTTGTGGACACTTGGACTTCTGCGCTGCTTTTTAGAGATGGTTCAGGTTCTTCCTCCTAACATCAAGAATATAATTTCTGTGCAGGTGAGCCAACATTTATAGAAACATGCCGAACAAAGTATCTTTGGCCTTGGCCGTGTTTTGGAGGTGATAACGCCCTCAAGGTGAAAGTTTCATTTGCTTTGTAAACATTACTTACGGTTCTACAGCTGTTAAGTCATTAAGATGATAGTTTTTAGAGCAGTTTGGGTGTGATTAACCAAAGCCAAATCCTGTAGTAGATTCCAAACTCATCAGTCTTATCTCTGAGGAAATGTAGTGGCCCACTCCAGTAATGAGTGAAGTATGGGAAAGCTGCTTGTCCCCTCACTGGAATCTGTGCTGCCAGCCTGACCCTGCTGGGCTTTAGACAGTGCTCCTTCCTGATAGACATTCAACGGTAATGCTGTCAGCAGCTGCAAAACTAGTTAACAGAGGGCATCTTTTTGGAGGAATCATTAAGATTCTCTTCTAAATTCTTTTTTTCTCTGAAGAAAATTTCAATGAGAATAATTGCTTGAAGTCCCACATAGCTTTGGAAGAAGTGGCAGAAGATATCCAAGAACCAGAGAAATTTGATTGCAAAGTAAAATTCTAAAAGCAGTGTACCCAAATACTATCTCAAAAGCCTTTTAATCTAATGATGAAACAGTAATTTTTTTTTTTCCCCCCCCTCTGTAATCTGCTCTAGATTGTCCCATGTCAGTACCTTCTACAACCTGTGAAACATGAAGACCGGCAGATTTACACTCAGCATTTAAAATCTTTGGCATTTTCAGCTTTTACTCAGTGTCGGAGACCTCTTCCAACTTCCACCAACGTGAAAACATTAACTGGCTTTGGCCCAGGTTTAGCCATGGAAACTGCTCTTAAGAGCCCTGATGTGAGTGTTGTTAATATGGTTGTGTAAATATGCAGATCAGAGAAATGTCCCTGTTTATTAAATCACTGGCATCTTTTGCATTAACTAGCTAGAGTTCTTGGAAATAATTGCTTCCCGAAACTTCATTGTCTGTTCTGTCATCTTTATAGAGACCTGAGTGTATTCGACTATACACCCCTCCTTTTATACTGGCTCCTGTAAAGGACAAGCAGACAGAACTAGGAGAAACTTTTGGAGAAGCTGGCCAGAAGTATAAYGTACTTTTTGTAGGCTACTGTTTGTCTCATGATCAAAGATGGCTTCTTGCATCCTGTACAGATCTCTATGGAGAACAGTTAGAAACTTGCATAATTAATATTGATGTACCAAACAGGTAAGAACTAAACTGTTAAATTAATTTTTAGCATGTATGTTTTCTTTCATTCCCCTGAAGAATTTGTTTGTTTATGATACTGTAAGAATAACTCTGACTTTTGTAGACTTGCTATGTTGCAAAACTAGCTAAAGCAAATGGGTATTTTCCATATTATGTGCATATTGTTTTGAGTTAAATTTCTAGAATAACTTTATTTGGTTTCTTGTGATTCTTGAGTGGTTTTGTATGGTGTGTTCATACTCCTCCCCACACACACATTTACTGGCCTTTGAGGTCAGTGTTAGAATGTGATTAATTAAAAAAAAAAAAAAMAAAACAAAACAACATTGATGTACTACAATACCAACATTCTTGGGTCATGTGAATGTTCAGGTTAATACAAATAAGAAGTTCCAAATGTGGCAATAAAAACTTGTTGCAGATGGGTTCTAGCTTTGTTTTCCCTTCTTTCTTAATTCTAGAGCTCGCAGGAAAAAGGGCTCTGCCCGCAGACTTGGTCTTCAGAAACTCTGGGAATGGTGCTTGGGACTTGTGCAGATGAGCTCTTTGCCATGGAGAGTTGTAATAGGCCGTTTAGGAAGAATAGGACATGGGGAATTAAAAGGTAATGTTAGCATTTTTAGAGTCTAAAACTTGATTTGAAGTGTTCATTTTTCAATAATATAAAGTGTCTGTCCCTGTTTCTGGAAGAAAACCTAAGTAATTTTAGAGTTCCTTTGTGTATTCGAAACTTAACAGACGTGAAGCTTGCACCACACACTATTACATGTAAAATATGTATTCTGCAGCAAGCGCTGTTATTCCAGACAAACCTATATCCTTTATATCCTCAGACTGGAGTTGTTTGCTGAGTCGCCGAAACCTTCAGTCCCTTAGTAAGAGGCTAAAAGACATGTGCAGAATGTGTGGTATCTCTGCTGCAGACTCTCCCAGCATTCTCAGTGCTTGTTTGGTGGCAATGGAACCACAGGGGTCCTTCATTATTATGCCAGGTATTTGAGAAACTCTCTCTTTCTCTTTTTTGGCAAGAGAACTAATAGTTCGGGTTTAGCAAAACTAAGGAAATACTTGATTTCTCTTCCAAAGATTCTGTATCGACCGGCTCTGTATTTGGACGCAGCACCACTTTAAATATGCAGACGTCTCAGCTGAATACCCCACAGGACACATCATGCACTCATATACTTGTGTTTCCCACATCTGCATCTGTGCAAGTAGCATCGTCAACTTATACCACTGAAAACTTGGATCTGGCCTTTAACACAAACAATGGTTAGTAGATTAGATTTATTCTTGTTTTAAAAAGAAACCGACCAAAAAACCCCTCATCACTCCCCCTATAATAAGAATAAGACTGTTTATTCTAATGAACCACAAGATTTATATGGAAAATCACTTGATTTCAGAACGCGTTGTCATATCCTGTATGTAGGCAAACTATAGAAATTCACTGGTCTTGTTCTTTTTCAAGATGGAGCAGATGGAATGGGAATCTTTGACTTGTTAGACACTGGAGATGATCTTGATCCTGATATTATAAATATTCTTCCTGCATCCCCAACTGGATCCCCTGTACATTCTCCAGGGTCCCACTACCCCCATGGAGGTGATATGGGCAAGGTAACTATTAGAGTAAATAGTTGTGTGTGTGTTTTGTTTGTTTTTCTCCATCTGCTAATTTCCTTTTGTGGAATGAAAGGTTCCTATGAAATGTTTTGAATCTTTGCAAGATTCATGTAATGCTTGGATATTTCAAAATGCTTTGTGTTTTGAAAGCTACGGATAATTTCTATTAAGTTTCTGCTCTCCTAATACTAAACCATTGCCTGTTGTTTTACAGGGTCAAGGCACAGATCGATTGCTTTCAACAGAGTCTCATGATGAAGTAACAAATATACTGCAGCAGCCATTGGCCCTTGGTTATTTTGTGTCAACTGCCAAAGCAGGTCCGTTGCCTGACTGGTTTTGGTCAGCGTGTCCTCAAGCACAAAATCAGTGTCCCTTGTTTCTTAAGGTACTGTAACTTCAGCAGGCTGTACAGCCGTCTTCCTGGACAGCCTGTCGTAGAAAGTTGTGCAGTGTGCAGGGATCTGAATGATGAGAACTGTTATATTTAAAACAAAGTTGGTGCATGTCTCTTGGAATATGTCTGCTTTTGCTTCAAGAGAGGGTCGGGTTTTAAATTTTTGAGCTTTGGCTTTTTATGTTCACCTTTTTTAAGGGAAGAAAAATTATTAATGGAAGTAGCAAATGTTCTGAAGGGTTCTGCTCTTCTGATGGGTTTCTTTGCAGTAGTCCGGACTCCTTTCTATTTCTGGCTTTGTGCTATGGTATTTTGTAAGAATAGGTTGAGTTTCTAGACAGATCTCTGGTTAATGTTTGACTCCCGTGGGGACCGGTGGTAGAGAGGGAAGTACACAAGTGTAATGTAATATCTCATTTACACTGGGTAAAAAAAAAAAAAAAAAAAANAAAAAAAAAAAAAAAAAAAAAAAAATCATAAATAAATCTCTTTATGTATTTCAGAAACCATAAAAGCTAGGTTTTCCATGTTGGCTGTTGCCAAGTGATAGCCATTTTATCATCTGTCTGGATACTGTCTGATCTCCTTATCTTTTTATGGCACAATCAAGACATACTTGGCACATTTAAGGCTATACATTAGTATACAGAGAAACTTTCTGTATTAACATTATTCACTTTTGACTTAAATTAGCATCTCTAATACTATGCTTTATTTTCTAATGATACAGATATATCTTCTTCAGCCTTATTTGTGTCTGGATTAGCGGTTCCTCTTGGCCTAAGCTCAGCTGTGGCTTTGGTATAAGACATTTTTTTGAATAGAGGATTTATTATTTACCCTAAGCAGCTCTATATATGGAATATAAATAGACCGGTCTTACGGAAAGCAACTGAACTTCCAAGTCTGTGTATTACTAGACATCTTGGGTCACTTGAGTTGCTTTTTTAATAATCACTTAATGTAGCAAAGGGATTAAAAAAAAATTTCCTAAAATATATTACACTACTAGCACTGTGCTTTTAGGAGAGATCTGCGTGCATTTCCTTTATATTCTGATAATTCCTGAACTTGTTGATGGCCTAAGGATAAGATTTGTTTTGGCTTGTGTGTCAGAGAATAGAAGGTGACTGCAAGGTACGGGTCAACAATACAGAGGGAAGAAAATATGCTGTAGTTGAATCAGGCAGTAACTGCTGGCATCTTCCTTTCTTAGGCCTCTTTGCACCTCCACGTGCCTTCAGTGCAATCAGACGAGCTACTCCACAGTAAACACTCCCATCCACTTGATTCTAATCAAACTTCTGATGTGCTCAGGTATTTATGATTGATCACTTGCAAAAATATTGTGCATTTCATTTTTAATACTGCTGCAGTGAAGCTATGTATTTGTTTATTTTTCTTGCTCTTAGTTTTTTCTTTGCGCTGCCGATATCCTTAGTACATCACAGACACAACGCAAATTGCTGTGCTTTGAGTGATTAAAAGATGGCTTTATCACAGAACAGTGCAATTAAAAACAAACATCTCTAAGCCCTTCTTTAACTAATCAGCGTTGATTACAACTGAAAATATTTGAAAGACAACGAATTCCTCAAGCTAGAAGAGAGTTTGAGGTGTAACACAGAAGATGGTGCATAAATGAGTGGAAGATAGTTACAGTTAAGCTAGAATCTTGCATGGCAATCTTATGGAAATACTGAAATGCTGAAGTACAAGAGTCTAGAGAGACTCATGTAAACATAGGACATTTGTTGAGAAGACATCAGATTTTTTCTTTGTGTTTTTTTTTTTTTTTAATATGTGAACCTCTTGACATTAATTAAGCATAAACAATTAAAATGACATTTTTCCACTGAAAGGAAGTTTAGCTTTGAACTCCTTGTAATAATTTTGAAGGCGTGTTATTTCAGAATTTTGGCAAACCTATTTTATGTTTTTAATACCAAAGAAACTGGATTATATTAAATTAGGACTGTAAAATACTGGTGAGAAAATCCGTTGGCTTGATGAAAGCTTGTTTGCTTTTCAGGTTTGTTCTGGAACAGTACAATGCACTCTCCTGGCTAACCTGTGATCCTGCAACCCAGGACAGACGGTCATGTCTCCCAATTCATTTTGTGGTGCTGAATCAGTTGTATAACTTTATCATGAATATGCTGTGATCTTCATCTGAATTTTGCAAGACAAAAATGAGGAAAAGGGATATTTCACTGCAGGACTAAGTTATAATTCTTCTCGGTGCAAGTTGTTTGTGATGGGGTATGAATCTTGTTACTTCCAGCAAATATTGTTTTGACTTGTGAGAGGGGCACCTATCGCCCTACTGTCTTTGAGTCATCGACTATGGGGGACGCTTTAGAATGATGATCAGAAAGTGTATTATAACGTTTTTAGTAGCAAAATTAACCATTTTTCCCCAACCACAGTATTTGTGAAGAGTAATGAGCCATAGTACCCAGTCATGGTTAATGAATATTAGAAGCATGGAGATGAGAAGAAATATGAGGAACAATAAGTTTCAACCTATGGCTTTCGGAACATCAAGATGTTCTTGTATTGGATTATAGTACCTAGTATTCAAAAATGCCTGCATCTCTTATTTATTGTAAGTTTTTAAATGTATAAATTGTCTTATATTTCTTAACCTCTTTTATAAAAATTTTCCTAGAAGGTTTATACTGCCTTCTTGCTTTAAAGCAATTGGTCTAAAATATATGTAATCGTCTTAATTAAAAGTTGCAGTAGGTTGCTTTTAGAGTATTATTTTTTTGTAAGGGGTGGGTGGGGACAGTAAATTTGTATTGTCTTGATGTACAGTTTAATGGGGATAGAGGGGTTAATGTCCATACCATTGTGTGTGGGGGATTTACAGCTAAGCTGTAGTTGCAGAGTACATGTACAGTAATGAAGTTCACTGTGTTTATATAAATTGAAAAGGTACCGGGTCTTACAGCATTTTATATCACACCTTTACAGAGTAACAATGGCAATATATAAGTGATATTGTAGGTGGTTTAACTTGTAGTGAGAATAAAATGAATAAACTCTTCAATTGAAGTTTGTGTTATGGTTCAGGGCTGTGGCTAGATTCTCAGATCTATTTCCAGTATACAAGTTTTAATATTACAAGAATATCTGTTGTGCATTGTTGTTACCTAGATATTCTTGGCACTGTGGTGACTGTGTTATTTTCTTCCACATTTGCGATAAAATGTGAATCTGATGCGGAACACACAGAAAACTCTGATCTTCTCCAAAGTCTCCTGTAAGGCTGAAATTTAGCCCAGCTCTAGCCATTTTACAAATGCAAAAATAGTCAATCTTGACTTTAAGATTGGTGTGTGTTTAACTAAAATGTGGTGTATATAGATTCTCAGTGAATTCTGGTATTCAGATTTTACTCCACTAGTGAAAAAACAGCACGAAACCCTGAACTTTTTCCTTTTTAATGTATTTTTGGCACTGTGGTGAAGGTCCCAAGTATCAGTGTATGGCCTTCCCCATATCCCCTTTTCAGGCTCCGGCTGGGGCGTGTGCCAAGGAGGCTTAGCCCTCCCTAAGGAAGGGACTTGACAAATCACAAGGCTTTCGTAAATGTCTCCCTCTATCTACAGTCACCATTTTTTCTCAGTAGTTTCCTTCCTTTCTCCTAGCACATGCCAAATGTCTGATGCTGCTCTAAAATAGCCCCTACGGGTGCTGAAGAGCAACTGCATATGCTTTTTCTGGGTTCCTCATCTGACTGCCAGATTAAAAACCTAACTCCTGCAGTGCTCACGTGAGCCTGTTGCGATAACCCGTGTCCTGGGTCTTAATACTGTCCGTCTTGCTGGTTTAAACCTTTAAAGGAGCAAGTTTTAAGATCCATTTGTGCACCCGCTGTTAATCCCCTACAAGGAAGAGTTCACTTGCATTTACGAGACTTACTGTGTTAATGAAAATCAGGTTTCGTAAATGCAAAATACCTGCCCGAGATCATTTTTCATATAAACAGTCTCACTGAATCATGTATATACAATATTAGCAACTTTTTTGGTTTTGTATAAAGAAGTTGTACAATTGGTGATGAAAATTTTCAGTCATTTCTTCAAAATAACGAGTGCAATCAGAAGCTAGCATATTTTCATAAATAGAGTTAAAAACTGGGTCTGTCCATTGCTTTATCTTGATAATGGTAGCGCACCGCAGATTAAACAGCACATTTTTGTCTTACGGAAGGTTTGTTTTCTCATTTGGCTGAGATTTTTGAAGTGGAAAAGTGCTTCTAAAACTGGAATTTTCAAAGCATATGTCCTTTTTTTTTTTTTCTTTTTTTTTTTTTTTTTGAAGCTTTGTTGCTAAGTGGTCATTTTTAACCCTGGTTCAGTTAGCCAAGTTCCAAGGGCTGGGTTTTGGTATAGCTTTCTTTGTGTTAAATCTGACTTGCGTTCATAAAGGTAAGTGAATCAGCTGCCTGAACATTGGTGTAACTGTATTCTGTTACCTGGACCACAGCCTTCCCTGTGAAACTCTCCAACTGTGAAAGCTGCCAGTTTCCCACTCCCCCCCCAAATGCAGTTAAAGTAAATTTTAATGTTGTAACCACTAGAAAAGATTAGGAGGGCCATTTCTGGAGTGATAGTCACAGCCGGCAATGTACATATCAAACCTGCCAGCACGGTGGAGCCAACTACTACATTGGGCATACTTTTTTTGTTAGCTACTTTCATTTAACTATTTTAAGTGCACATAATAGCTGGTTTATAAATGAATTGTCACAATCTAATAACTTGGGTTCTTTAGCAAGTACAAGCTTAAATATTTGAAAATTTCAGCTCGAGCTTATCAAAACGGTCTTGCAAGAAAATATTGTTCCTGGCAGTGCTCTCTTAAGTAGCTGTGGAGGTTTACCCCCTCTTAAGTATCCAATGAAAGAAGAATCCGAGATTCTTCCACTCCATTTAAAAATACGTATTTTAACCTAGCTATTACTGTATTTAAGCCATTTTAGTCACCTTTGACTCACTACTCTGAATTAGATTTCTGAAAACCCTGTTGCTAGACCAGCAGGCCACCTTTGTACTTGCAAACAACCCTTACATTTTAAAGTAGCTGTAACATTTAGATCTTTCTAACATTTCCTGAAATAATTAAAGATAAATGAATTTATATTTAAATCCTCAGCTATGTTCTTACTTAGCTGTCAGTTATGGCGCAGATTATTGTATTTCTATATTTACCTCCGTTGGTAATTTTAACTTCATGTGTTGCTATGAAGACTTGCAGATGTCTTTAATCAAGCACTATTTGTTAATACTGTAATATCAAAATATTATGTTGCATTATTTTAAAGCTTTCAAAAATAAGAGTAAAATGTTTTAAAAAATGCTATTGCACCATATAATTTGCTGCAGAACAGTATGGCACAGCATATCAGTCTGTTTTGATAGTAATGCTGCATAAACAATGTTTTGATCTGGGTTTCTTTTGAGAATTCGTTAATTAGGTGACATTGTACAACATTACTGTCTCGACAACCTCCAGCTGGGAAGGTTTGGTGGTGTGTTTTTTTTTTTTTTTTTT